>QRFJ01006310.1:0-61318 GCA_006176705.1 Cocos nucifera | reverse complement strand
TTGTCTTATTTTGTAAGACATTACCTGCCATTTTTGGTCACCTGCCATTTCTTGTTCTTTGACTTTGGTCAAAAGTCTACCTTTGACTGGTCAAATGTTGACCATTGACACTTTGACTTTTGACCACATGTCATGCACCTATTGGAGAGCTGGTGGGGGCCTGTCCCCCTGCCAGAACCTGGCAAGGAGGAGGGCGCACGCCACCCTTGGCGTGTGCCCAAGTTGGAGGCGCCTAGGAGTCCTTGTTGGACAAGGACTCCATCTCCTTTTTGGATTCCAATTAGAGTTCTCCTAAGAACCAACTTTGACTGGTCTTAGGCACCCTCTAAGGAGGAATCCAGGGGACTCTATTCCCACCAATCAGATTTAGATCTGATTTCACAAAGGGTTGTGATTGGTTGGGAAGAAGAGGAGTTGGATCACAGCTTAGTCTATAAATAAGACCCTGCGCCCAACTCAAAAGGAAATTGAGAATTCCCCATGCCCCAAGGCTGCCTCTCCCCTCTCCTCCTCCATGCCAAAGCCCATCTTCTCCCTCTCCTCTCCACGTCCAAAAGGAGTTTTGGACCTTGGTTGGTGCGATCCAGATCAAAGAAAGGCGATCAAAAGCTAGAAGGCTGCGCTGCTGCTGCAAAGGACGACTGCTGATCTTCAAAAGGAGTTTTGAAGATCCTCCAGATCAGATCCAGATCTAATTTTTGGATGTGATAGAGAAGAAGAGGATCTCCAGATCCAAGCCTGAGTGGATACCGGTAGAGGCCAGGCACTTGCGTGGCTAGATCCAGAACCTTCCGCTGCTTACAGGATCATCAACAGGGTAATAGGATTACCCAAATCAAGGTAAATTAAATTTGATTTAATTTATTTAATTTTATTTTTATTATTAAAATAATAAGAATTAGATCTAAAATATCTTAGATCTGATTAGATCAAAGAAAAAAATTTTTGAAATATATCTCTTGATCTGATCAGATCTGAACGAACCTGGTCCGGAAAATCAGGATTTTCCTTCAACTGGTATCAGAGCCAAGGTTCTAAAAGTATTTAGATCTAATTTTAAATTTATTTTAATTAAAAAATAAGTGATTTTAGATGTCACATGAGATGTGATCAGATCTGAAATCAGAAAAAATTAAAATTAAATGATTTGGATCTAAGATTAGAAAATATGCATGACTAGTTCTAAAATAGAATAGTTCTATAGAATAGTCTTGCATGTTTTTGATTTAATCTGATTAAATCATATTTTAGATCTATTTATTTACTATTTTTTGATATTATAAGTGTTATAATAACATCTAAAAAATAGCAAATAAAAATTATTTAATTTTAAATATCATATGAGATATGATTGATGCATGTCTAGACTAGTTGTAGAATAGTTCTACATAATTGTCTAGATTAGAATTTATTTTGATTAGATCAATTTAAATCTAATTTTTTAGATTATTATGAGATAATTTAGATCTGAAAATATGCATGATTTCGATACATGAGATGTATGCAAAATATGCCATGATTAGATCTAATTTGTATATGAGATATATGATATAGATCTAAAACTATTTTGTAGTATTAAATGTTCCTGATTAAGGCGTTCCTCTTGGCCGTCCGGTCATAAGAATGAAGAAGGGTTTAAAGGCCCTCTCTTCCCATTCGATGGGGTGTTCTTATGATGTGTAGGGGTGCTGCGTGTTCGTCCTTAATCAGAAACCCAAAACTTACTTTCTGCAAAACCCTAGATCCTGAAACCCTAGGATTTATTGTGCATATTTTGTTTATGAACCCTACTTAATTAAGAATTAAGATTATGGAATATTAATTAGGTCTAAAATTGAGAATTTTAGATCTAAGACATATTCATAATACTGGGTTCGGGCTTGGGTAGCTCAATTAGGTCTAAGCGGTTGATCAAACCGAATCAAGAGTTGGTTAGATGGGATCAACAATGCTTAAATTGACCAGCCTAATAGGATTAAGTCTGGGTCAAGATCGAGTCACGATCAAGCAAGACCTAATTAGGCTCAGAGGTTAGAGTCTGGATTGTAGGCTAACCCAATTGGTTCTGGACTCAACAATTTGGTGTCTAAGGTAAGTTTGGCACATACGACCGACTGGATTTTTAATTGGAAGCTACTCGACCTGAATGCATTCTTGTACGAGTTAATGGCATATTCCTTCCACCGGTCTCACTTACCTGGCCATATCTGTTGACACAGTTCTGATCTGAGGTGGTCAATAATCCGAGCTAACCCATGCCACTAGGTTAGTCATAATTGTTATGACTATGACAAGTCTAGTTTAATGAGACCTGAATCAATTCTCCCTAAGAAAAGATTAAGTCTGAGGTCTTCCACCATTGTAGATGTGCGGGCCCTTCCCGGGGTTGATTGTTCTCGGCTGGATACAGTGGCTCAGTTGCACCGGAAAAGATGCAACCATGTCTATTAGGCATTGGATGCTATGGGCTGGAGGATGAGTTGGGCTCAATATTTTGGATACGGTGAGAGACTCAATTAAGGAACCCAGTCTATGCAAATGGTGGGTCTGACTTAACTAAGGAGTGGATCAATATTTCAGATACAGTGAGATTCATGAATTAGAGACCAAGTTTGGGTGCACCATGATTAGAGAATCATTGAACAAGAGTTGTTCACTCATTGGCTAACCCATCACCAATAACTGTTAGGTGAGGTGATGAGTCAGTTGGTGAGACCGCACCACCCACTAGAAATCATTAATCATGGAGATTTTTCGCATCTCTACAGAGGGAGTGTAGGGATCCGAGAAAATAGTGGGAGCTAATTTGTTTAAAAATAAAATTCCTAAATAAATTGGTCAAGTCAAAATTACAGTATCTAACTAGAATCTTTGACTCTCTACAGGAAAATGTCTGCGTCCAACCCATTGGCACGTATCCTGGACACACATAGACTGACCTGGACCCAATTATAAAGATTGGCTCAGGAACTACAAAATTATTTTGGGTTCTGAGAAGTTAACCCATGTTATTGGACCAGGACCCTCCCACCTTACCAGCCCGTCCATCCATTGAACAGAGAGCGTCTCTGGAAAAATGGATAGACGAAGATAATAAGGCCAGATATTACATGTTGGGCTCGATGTCTGATGAGCTCCAGCGCCAACATGAAGATATCGGGACTGCTCGCCAAATGTTGGCTCACCTGCAGGAGATGTTTGGTGAACAGAGTCGCGCAGCCAAATATCAAGTCACGAAATGACTTTTTAAGGCTAAGATGCGTGATGGGCAGTCAGTCCAAGATCACTGTCTGACAATGATCAAGGACATGGAAGAGCTTGAGAAGCTCGGTGTGAAGTTAGACTTGGACCTGCAGAACGATATTATTCTGCAATCCTTGACTGATGCATATGGGCAATTCATCATGAATTACCACATGCATAAACTTCAAAATTCCTTGGCCGAATTAATGAATATGCTGGTTACCGCTGAGCTTTCTATGAAAGGTTCTAAAGGCTCAGTTCTTGCTATGGAATGGACTTCTTCCAAAAGAAAGTCTTATGGAAAGAAAAAGAAGTCTGTGAAAAAGCAAGAAGGTGGAAGGAATCAAAGAAGAAGAAGGCAGAGCCGAAGAAAAAGGCCGATGTCAAAGGAAAGTGTTTCCATTGCAACAGCGACGGCCATTGGAAGCGGAACTGCCCTACTTACCTGGCCACCCTGAAGAACAAGAAGGAAGGTCCTTCTGGAGGTATGCTCGTTATTGAGTCTAACCTTACGGTTTCTTCTGCATCCAGTTGGGTGCTTGACTCTGGTTCTAGTGCTCATCTGTGCACTTCCATGCAGGGTCTTGAGGATAGCAGGAGGCTGAGGGATGGAGACATGATCCTACGCATCGGTAATGGAGCAAGAGTTGCTGCAGTAGCCGTGGGAACATACCCTCTTCGATTACCATCTGGTTTAGACTTAGTTTTGAAAGACTGTTATTATGTGCCTGCAGCTAGCAGGAATTTGATTTCTGTTTCATGCTTAGCACAAGAAGGCTATGTGATTACCTTCTTTAAGGACCATTGTAACATTCTTTATGAAAGAAATAAAATTGCAAATGGTTTCCTTATTAATGGTCTTTATCAGCTACATATTGATGTACCTGTTCTAACTATCGAGCAAAATGTGAATGCCAAACGACCTAGGGATAGTCCAAATGATAGATATCTATGGCACCTGAGATTAGGTCATATAGCAGAAGATAGGATCAACAAATTGGAGAAAAATGGGCTATTGAGTCCATTGACTTTCCGAGTCATATCCAACTTGTGAATCTTGTCTTCAAGGCAAAATGACTAAACTCCCTTTTGTTGGACATGGGGAGAGGGCCACAGATCTCCTTGCCCTAGTACATACTGATGTGTGCGGCCCATTTGATGTGCCGGCTAGAGGCAATTTTGTCTACTTCATTACCTTTACCGATGATCTGTCTAGGTATGGGTATGTGTATCTTATGAGACACAAGTCTGAAGCTTTTGAAAAGTTCAAAGAATTCAGACATGAAGTAGAAAAATAAACTGAAAAACCCATTAAGGTTCTTCGATCAGATCGAGGAGGTGAATACCTTAGCCGGAATTCCTAGACTATCTCAAGGAAAATGGCATAGTCTCTCAATGGACTCCACCAGGAACACCTCAACTCAACGGGGTTTCAGAATGGAGAAATCGGACTCTATTGGATATGGTTCGATCCATGATGAGCTTCACAGACCTCCCTGATTTTCTTTGGGGACATTCATTGTTAACTTCAATTTATCTACTGAATAGGGTTCCCTCTAAGACGTTCCTACCACACCGTATGAGATATGGCACGGTAAGAAACCAAGTCTGAGTCATCTCAGAATTTGGGGTTGTCCGGCTCATGTCAAAAGACAACAAGCGGACAAGTTAGAGTTTAGGTCCTTTCAGAGCTCGATTCATAGGATATCCTAAAGAGTCATTAGGATACTATTTCTACATTCCAGAAGACCACAATGTGATTGTGAGTCGACATGCCATCTTTCTTGAAAAATAGTTTATTCAAGATAGCGGCATTGGAAAGCAGATTAAGCTTGATGAGAAAGTCTCACAAGTACAACGAGCTAAGGACCAATTGGAACCAAATCAGGTTGAGCCAATAAGAACACTACCTCCTCCACCTCGTAGATCGGAAAGAGTTTTCCATCCCCCTGAAAGATACTTAGGTATTATTTCAGAGGAAGTAGAGAAAATGTTCCTCGTAGGTAATGGTGCTCATGGTGATGATCCCAAAACCTACAACGAGGCGATATCAGATATCGACTCCGAGAAATGGCTAGAGGCAATGCAGTCAGAAATTGACTCGATGCACTCAAACCAAGTCTGGACCTTGGTAGATCCACCAGAAGGTATAGTACCTATTGGGTGTAAATGGATCTTCAAGAGAAAGATTGGTGCAGATGGGAATGTGGAGACATTCAAGGCTAGACTAGTGGCAAAAGGTTATAGTCAACGCGAAGGCATTGACTATCAGGATACCTTTTCCCCAGTGGCTATGCTAAAATCCATCCGCACATTGCTTGCCGTTGCAGCCTATTTCGATTATGAAATATGGCAAATGGACGTGAAAATGGCATTCTTAAATGGATATCTTGAGGAAGATATCTATATGGAACAGCCGCTAGGTTTCACATCCAGTGATACTGATCACAAGGTTTGCAAGCTGCAAAGGTCCATATATGGACTTAAGCAAGCATCTCGGAGCTGGAACACTCGTTTCAATGATGTGATCAAAATAGTTTGGTTTCATCAAAAATGAAGAGGAACCATGTGTTCTTCAAAAAGGTCAGTGGGAGCGCTGTTGTCTTCCTCGTATTGTACGTGGATGACATCCTCCTTATTGGGAATGATATTCCCATGATGACAATCAGTCAAATTATGGTTGTCCAAGGAATTCTCCATGAAAGACCTAGGTGAAGCATCCTTTATTCTAGGAATTAAGGTCTATAGGGATAGACCGAATAGGATGCTAGGACTTTCACAGAAGATGTACATAGAGAAAGTACTAAAGAGGTTTAGTATGGAAAACTCTAAGAGGGGATTAATACCCTTCAGACATGGTATTCATCTTTCCAAGAAGATGTGCCCTAGCACACCTGAGGAAATAGAACGCATGAGCAAGATCCCTTATGCTTCTGCAATAGGGAGCCTCATGTATGCCATGCTATGTACACGACCTGATATAGCCCATGCTGTGAGTGTCACAAGCAGATATCAGTCAAATCCAGGTGAAGAACACTGGACTTCTGTGAAATGTATCCTTAAGTACTTGAGAAGAACTAAGGATATGATGTTGGTCTTTGGTAATGGAGAACTCCAAGTCCAGGGATACACAGACTCGGATTTCATGTCCGATATAGATGATCGAAAGTCGACATCTGGAGTCTGTTTGTGTGCAATGGTGGTGCTGTCAGCTGGAAGAGTTCCAAGCAAACTGTGATAGCAGATTCCACCATGGAAGCAGAATATATCGCTGCATCAGAGGCTGCGAAGGAAGCATTCTGGTACAAGAAGTTTGCTGCAGAAATTGGAGTAATGCCATCAGATGCCATTCCTCTATACTGCGACAACAATGGCGCCATAGCCCTTGCTAAGGAGCCGAGGTCTCACCAGAAATCCAAGCACATTGAGCGGCGATACCACCTCATCCGCGATTACCTCGAGAAGGGTTATGTCGAGGTCAAGAGAGTCAACTCCACAGATAATGTGGCAGACCCACTTACAAAGCCGTTGGGCCAGCAGAAGATCGAAGCCCACCTTGAGAAGATGGGACTTAGACTTGTAGCCAATTGGCTTTAGGACAAGTGGGAGATTGTTAGATATATGTGCCCTAGAAGCCAGAATTGGCTGACACTTGTAATACACTTCTAGGGGCAAAATTATAATTTTGACTAAAATCAATAAAATGGGTTATTTTCTATCACATATGTGTATTTAGTGTCTGTGATACATCCTTTGAGTTAATGGTAATGATAATTCATATTTTCAAGAGTTGAAAATTTAAGACATGAATAATCATTATTAACTCATAAAATGCTCCCGACCATAGGATCATCACGAGGATGGTGATTGATCCGGAAGGTTGGTGTACAATCGCTTCTCTTTAGTAGATGAGTCTTGAGTCTACGGTGTGGAGACACCGGAGCGAGAGTATAGGTACTCGTTAGAGAACGAGGGCACTGAGCGTGACCACCTCGAGTAGTCATTAGGGAAGTCTACCTTCTCGTCAATGACTGACTCGATGCTGCAGTAGTGTGTCTGGTTCTTTGACCTGAGGTGCATCGGCAGTTCACCTTGAGGGTGTTATAGTTTGACTACACCATTACTCGGTCTCCTAGCCATATGGAACCCTGAGGTGTATGTTGGCTATAGCATGTTCATTGTAGGAACTGGATTGCATCAAGATGGAATCTATCTACCTCGGTGGTAGAGGAGCAGCCCTATGATGATCATGAGAATCAAGTCCAGAAGTCCATGGCCATGGCAGAGTGAAATAATAGAAAGAGTTTCTATTTAGATTTTCACATTGGACTTGAATCGAATGATTACATCATATGACAGAGACTAGGGTTTGACGAGTTCACCTTAACCCTAATCTGATCGGGGCTCAAGATAGAAGAACTTAATCACACAGGTAGCTGCACCAAGAGGTTCGCATTCAGCTCTGATGGGTTGCCACCATATACTGCTAGGTGTCACTGGTGGATTTTGGGAGCAATTAGAATGATTTAGATGATCGATCATTCTAGCTGTTCGAATCAGAAGAGTTCTGATCCATCGAAAGGAGTTTCGATGATGTCGATGATAGAGATCATGACATATCCCATTACCATACAGAACTGAACCTAACTGGGTCACACAAATAAGGGTTTGAATCTGGTGATCATCAATTGAACTGATCTAGTTCAATTGATCTGAATGAGATTCAATTAGGTTCAAGAAAATCGTGCTAGCACTCGATTGAACCTAACGTTCTTCTTTTGCTATCACAAATAAGTTGTCCTGACTGAGCCAAAGGAGTTTGTGCTCAATCAGAGGCCTTCATATGGTCTGACTGGAGGTTGTCCAAGTCAGAAAAGGTTGTCTTATTTTGTAGGACATTACCTACCATTTTTTGTCACCTTCCATTTCTCATTCTTTGACTTTGGTCAAAAGTCTACCTTTGACTGGTCAATTGTTGACCATTGATACTTTGACTTCTGTCCATGTGTCATGCACCTATTGGAGAGCTGGTGGGGGCCTGTCCTTCTGTCAGAACCTGGCAAGGAAGAGGGCACATGCCAAGGGCCTGTCCTTCTGTCAGAACCTGGCAAGGAAGAGGGCATATGCCACCCTTGGCATGTGCCCAAGTTGGAGGAGCCTAGGAGTCCCTATTGGATAGGGACTCCATCTCCTTTTTGGATTCCAAAAAGGTTTTGGAGCTTGGTTGGTGCAATCCAGATGAGAGAAAGGCGACTGAAAGCTAGAAGACTGCACTGCTGATCTTCAAAAAGAGTTTTGAAGATCCTCCAGATCAGATCCAGATCTGATTTTTGGAGATGTGATAGAGAAGAAGATGATCTCTAGATCCAGCTTGAGTGGATATCAGTAGAGGCCAGGCACTTGCATGGCTAGATCCAGAACCTTCCGCTGCTCACAGGATCATCATCAGATAATAGGATTACCCACTTCAAGATAAATTAAATTTGATTTAATTTATCTAAATTTATATAATTTCTAAAATAATAATAATTAGATCTAAAACATCCCAGATCTGATATGGATTAAAGAGAAAAATTTTTGAAATATATCTCTTGATCTGATCAAATCTGAACGAACCTGATTCGAAAAATCAGAATTTTCCTTCATAGAAATGACTAAACCATCACCTAAGTCATCAAAGGAAGAGGCACCCAAAGTAGAGTTGAAACCCCTCCTTGAGTATTTAGGTTCACAGGAAACCTTGCCTGTAATTATTGCATCAGACCTGAATCCTATTCAAGAGGTATGTAATGAAATGTGAATGAAGTTATTTAAGCAAGATCACATTAATTTACCTCCAAAAATAAAACTACCTTTAGTCACCATTCCAGTACCCATTAAATCAAACTTAACTCCTAATACAAAAACTTCATTCATGAGCATTTTAGAAAAATAAATAGGAGAAATTCTTAATAAATATGGTCTGAGAATGGGATCATAAATTATATCCCTAAAATTAATAATGAATATATCAATAATGGGATTACAAATCAACTTTCTGAGATTGGCAATCCAAAATCATTAGAATTTGTCAATCCAATATTTGACACAAGATAATAGCTGCATTGTGTCTGACTGAAGACAGTAAACTTAGCGCTTATTAGGAGGCAACCCAATATTTAGTTTTTATCTAATTTATCTTTTTATTTTATTTTTTTAGGATAAATTGAATAAGTTAGAGGGAGAGCCCAAATTTTCAAAGGCATGTGCTAGACCAAAAATATAGTCAGGTGTATTCTTTCATGTTCTTTATTACACCATTTATTTTTTCTTCTCCATTGAGGACAATGTCGATTAAGTTGGAGGGGAGAAAAATAAAAATTTTAAAATTTTAAGTCCTCAAAAAAGTTAGTATTTAGTATTTAGACACCTGATTATGCTTAAGAATCAAATTAAACTAAGCATTTTTAAAAAAAAATTGATACACAGATCAGAGAATCTGTGAGATATTGAGGAATCAAGTATTAAGAAAATTCAATAAAGAGTTAAGTCTAGAATATAAAAAGTTTTTTCTTGAAGCATTTCTAATTATTTCTACTAGCATCAAAGAAAAGTCTACTTTTTATAGGCTTGTGTAGGGTAACTATACATTTCTTCATATAATAAATTTATTTTAATAAAATAGTTTTCAAGTACTTCTCACTGAGTAACCGGGCCTCTTTGCCTAAGCAAGCATTGAGTTTCGCATCAAAAGATGGGAAGGACAAAGAAGCTCATTGTAAAGCTAGTCTTAACTCGAAGCCTATTTAATTTGAGCTAGTAAGCCCGAGGGGTATTCTATACCTAGTGCCCTAAAGCCAACTGGTTTGGAAGTCATTGGCCCAAGACTCGCTATATGGATCGAATAGAAAGCTTAAGGGGTTAAGACACTCAATAGTAGTACAATGTTAAAAATATATATATATATATTGGTTTTCCATCGAGTAACCAGATCCCATTGCCTAAGTAAGCAATGATATTTACATCAAAAAGTGGGCAATATGAAAATAAAAATCAATAAATGAAGGACGGAAGTAGCAATACACTTGTCTACATGAAAGTTTAGATAAATCAGAGATAAAGGTGGGATAATTTAGAAAAAGTTCAAAAAAATTTAATGCTCTTTACTTAATTTTTCTATTGATAAGTATTAATACCCCAATGATATGTCTCATTTAAGCTCTACTGAATATCAATGGCCATTTTGAAAACTGCTTAGGTAAAATTAGAAACTCTAAAGTTAAAAAGGTATTTAAAACTAAATTCTTTCTTTACTCGAGGATGAGCAAAGCTTAAGTTAGGGGGTGTGATAAGCATCATAAATTTACCAATAAAAGTATTAATTTATTAATTAATTCATATTAATTTTTAAGAATTAATGATCAACTTATATATAATTTTTGAGAAATTCATATTTTTATTAATTAAAAAATTAATTAAAAAATAATAAAATTAAAAAATAAAATTTTATAATCAATGGAAAGATCTCATTTTTTTTATCGTAACAAAATAAGTTTGGAGTAAAACGGAGCTAAAATGGAAAAGATATGAATTTCTAAAGAAATAAAATAAAAAAATTTAAATGAAAAAATAACATACGGCTCAAACGGCTCAAGCCGTCACGTTGCAACAGCTGGCACGTCCAAACGTGCTAAGCCAAGCCAACCAAGCCGACATGCCAAGCCATCCACGCTAGCCAACCCAAGCCCAGAAGCCATCAGCCGGTCTACAGCACAGTGTGGACCGCCAGCTCAACAGACACCAACGAATCAGAACTTGCCACGTGGTGGACCTAGACCCCTAAAGGGTTTACAAAAAATTCATCATGGCTCACAGGGCATTTTGGTCTTTTCATCTGTCAATAAAATGTGCTGATTGATTGCGATGCATAATGTGGCCGGTCCACGCGGTCTATGGGAACGGTAAATACGCGATCGTGCAGTGGTGGTTGTTTGCGGTCAAGATCGGATGGTCAGGTTTTTTTTCGATTGCTGATTTCACCTGGATCGCCATCGGACGATAGCGCTTGATTCCAGCTTTGATCCGACGGTCCAGAAGGCTCCCGACAGTGATCAAACTCTCAGATGCATGATCAATAGCCTAAATTCCTCCATCAAGCACGATCCAACAGTCAGAAATTAATCCAGCTTGATCTGGATCATTACACGTCTATTTTTGATATTTTTGGAAGCATCGGATCATCATCTAACGGTCAGAATTAAAAAAACTCAATAGAGGCTATTTTAATCCGAATTTAACTCGAATTTCTTTCTATTTTTACGATTAAAACAACCCTTAGTCCCACATTGCCTCCAGAAAAAAATATCTAGCCTCCCTAGCTCTATAAAAAGGACCCAGGCCTTTAGAAATCAACATCTCCAATCAAAGTGAAGCTTTGGTACAGGGTGAAGCCAGGCTATGGGTTAATGACTGCTTCAAAGCAATTGGTGTCGAGAAGAAGAGCGGGACTTCTACACCATCTTTTCACCAATATCGATCCAAGAACAAAGATCACTCTATTTTATATTTTTTTTATTTTATATATTTAAATTATGAACTTTTTAATGCAATATTATTTTTATATTCTTTAATTTTATGTTTTTTATTTTTATTATAATTTAATTTTTTATATTTTAAATTATTGCTTTTTATTTTATTGCAAGTAGATGCTAAGATCTAATCAGTAGATCTTAGTACTAAGTTTAAATTCCTGCACCTTTTAATTTTTATTTTTTTTATTTTCCGATTTCACTTTTGATCCCAAAACTCTTCTCTTTTCTTTTTCTTTTGTAAAATAAAGATTTCAAATCTAAAAACACTACCTTCCCTATGGATTCGACCCGACTCACTGCTATCTATGCACTTTTAATTATTTTAAGAAGTCGGATTAAACTGATAAATACGGTGTCTTAACGATAATATCGCATTCCTATCAGTGGTGTTTGAAGGTGTAGAAATTTTAAAATAACGAGATAGTCAACCAAACTTCGACCAAATGTTAGAGGGAAAGAAAATCTATGATGAACCAAAAGAAGTTAGGTACAATAGAGGCAAAGAAGATGTTCAAAAATCGGAAGAGGGCAACTACAAAGGGGCGTAGTGGAAGCCAAAACCCAGCATGCAAAATCTCTAAGTACAAACAAAATCAACCGACCGGAGAAGAACTAGCTTGGTCATTTGAACTAGGAAGTTTGAGATTGTATTTTGGGGGGATCCCATATTTAATTTGCATCAGAGAAAGATCATTCGGAGTAAGAATGGATGGGATGGTGTCTGGAACAAAGGATGAGTGAGACATGTTCCTAGGTTTGACCTCGATCAGGGGTGCAAGGTCTAGGAAGGTCGGTTCAGGCGAGCCCCAAGAACCAGTGGAGTGGGAGGTTACGAAAGATATTCAGATCAAAATAAGTATTGGAAAATGTGTCCTAAAGCCAATTATCTGAGTAGTAGATGATTGAAATTAGTATATGAATTATCTAATAATAATAGTTATTTGGCTGGCTCATCATAAAAGTTCTATCTTTCTTAAATGAACTCTTAAATTATGATGAAGTTCTTAGAACCATAATCAATCGATAAAAGAAGATTTATCAGATGATTCTTAAATTATTCATGACCAAATGATAAGTTACTAATAAGGACGATAACTTATGGAGTGTAGGTCACTGTATGCCATATGTGTTGGTTATCTTCATAACCAAGTAGTATGGAGATACTGGTATAGCATCCAAGTAAGATGTAGGAGTACATCTACACTGAACATGACTAATGTAGCACTCTACTGTCAAGAGTAGCTAGCTAAGGCTAATGGGTATAAGTGTCCCTCCGACCTAAGATCACCACAGTGACTTACAAGCAACTCACTATACTTTGGTGTCGGACTGTCTGTATTTCTAATATATGTTCGAAAGATTTTTAGGTACAATCAAGTACTTGTAAAGTCGGTGCGTGGGTCAAGATGGGATTGGCCACTCCTAATTAATTTCAGGAAGAGAATGACTCATTGTATTTCAATTTAGCAAAACCTAGGCCTAGATAATCCTCATGAGGTGTCATACGATTTGCAACATTTTGAGACATAATAGCGATGACTTGTATGAGTACTGATAGCGTATTCAAAGTCTTCTTGAGCATTATTGCTCAAAGGGATGAATTATATGGCATCCATGGTCCAAGGTTCTAAGAATGTTATTTTGCATATGTTCGACCTATCTGGACGTCGGGAACCATTGCTAGATGGTAACTTCGATTGGTATAGAAATTGGTTCCTATGCTACCGGCTCAGGTTCGAACCTATCGACTCACACACATTAGAGCGTGTAACTTGATCAGATGGTTAATCAATAATTGAAAATCATTCTATGGTCAATCCATCAATACGATTGATGTTTGACCTAATGCAAGTATTGCAGGAGGATCGATTAGCAATTGGATTGCTAATTGGCTCAATTTGATTGAGCAATTGGACTGAGATCAAGTCTAATTAAATTATATTTAATTAGAATTAGTTTTAACTTAATTATATTAAGTCTAATTGGTTTATTAGATAAGCCAATTGCAAGAATGAATAATTCCTTGTTTGACTAGGACTTGGGTGCACCTAATTAATTTAGGATTTAAATCAGATTTAAATCTTGATTTAATCTGATTTAATTAGGATCTTAGTTGGACAAGGATCACCATTAATTGAATTGCATTTAATCTAATTTAAATATGATTTAAATCAGGTTCAAATCTATTTTGACCTAGTCAAATAAGAGGAGTCCCAATTGGACTGGGACTCTCTCCAATTGGGACTCTCTCTTTCTCTTGCACCTAAGACCCCACACCCATTATTTTAATTCCTGATTTTTCTATGTGAAATTCCATGCCAAAGAGGATTATCCATGCCCATATATCAGATTTTTTGGAAGTTTGTTATGACTTGGTCAAAACAAGAAAGAGTTGGGATTTCTTTCCTTCTTGCAAGAGTCCCCTTTTAACCAAACTCCTTTCTCCCTTGTGCGCCACCTCTACCCACACCCTTCTTTTGATTTATGCCCTTTCAAACTTTCTTTTGGGCATTGGTTTTCTATTTCACATGCCAAAAATAAAGGGAGGGGCATCCAAGAGTTGGACACCCCATAGAAGTCCTCCTTTGACTAGGTTTTGACCTAGTCTTGCAATAAAAGGTGGACGCCTCTTATGAGATTGTTTTAGGATGTGAAAAATCTTTAAAAAATCATAAAAAATTAGAATAAAAAAATGGAGAAGGCTTGGAGAATTTGTGGCACCAAGATTCATGGAGAAGAGCCTTCAATTAAGATATCAAAGGTTGATGTCTTGAAGAGACAAGGTAAGAGGAGATTGTCTTCTCTTATATTTTTCTTTTATATTTCTCTCTTTCTATTTTATTTATAATTTTTATATGATAAAAATTTAAGAGAGAGAGAGGATTTGGGTGTGGGGATGAGTGCTCCAAGTTGTTGGGGCATGGTGTTATTTTTTTTGACCATGATTTGATCATATCCTGGTGAGAGAAAGAGAAGAGAAAAAAGGTCTTCTCTTAGAGTTTCATGGAGAACCCTTCCTCTCCAATTTTTGTGGAATTTTTGTATGAGTAAAATTAAAAATTTTAGATCTAGAAACCTAAGAAAAATCCTAGAGGAGAAGGTTTCCTCTTGTCCTAGCATAGAGATGTTTTCAAGACATTATCCGTTGATGTCCTGAAGGAGAAGATTTATCGTCTGTTAGGATTTATTTTTTCTTGATTTTATTTTCTGATTTATGGAAGATCCAAGGATTGGATTCCTCCTTTATTCCTCCTCATGTTCTTCATCTCTTAGAGTGTCCAAGAGATCTGAATAACATGTATTTGATTAACCATTAGGAGGGATCTGTGAGAAGCTAGCACTTCGAGCGGATCTTCATTCGACGAACCTTCGATCTATGTTGCAGATTCATTTGGATCACCTATAGAGGCCAGATGCTTATATGACTCCAAAGGCAACAACGAATTTAACCATAGAGTTCTTGACCCATGTAAAGGTAAGAGATCTAATCTTTTGGTGACCTAGATGCGATCTAGGATTAGATCTAGAATTATTCTAGATCTAGGTATTGATATGATCAATACCATTTATGATTAATTTAATTTTATATTTATATTTGCATCATAACATATTATAGATACTTGATGTAGGGTTTTGTAATTTAATTACATGCATGTTGTAGATTAAATAGTTTAATCTATGTCTTCCGCTTCTCAACATTTCGAAAAAAGTTTTGAAATCTATGCATGAAACCCTGCATGTTTCTCAATAGTAGTATCAGAGCATCTAGATTCTTTTATAACATATTCATATATACTTAAGAATAAATTTAAAAATTAAAATTAATTAAAGATCATACATACTGCCATAAGGTTGTCCTGTTGTAAGGTTAGCCCCTTACAATGAAAAGGTTGTCCTAGTATGTGCTCATCTGAATCTAAATCATGAATAATTTAGATTAGATGTAAGAAAATTTATGATTCAATTTTTAATTTAAATCTAAAATTAAATAAATATTTGATCTATTTTATATTATTTAGATTAGATATATATAATATCATAATTGCACATACTGCCATAAGGTTGTCCTACTGTAAGGTTTACTCTTAACAGTGGAAAGGTTGTCTTAGTATGTGCTGAACCAAGAAACCTAAGTCATAAATATGTTAGATGAGATCTAAAATAATTTATGATTTATTTTTAAATTTTAAATCTAATTTTAAATGATTTATGATCTGATCCACATGATGTGTTTTATGTTTAGATCTAGATCTTCTTATTGCATATGTTGATATATAATTTTTGTTTTGAATCTAGAATGTATATATATGACATATTTATTTTATAGAATTTAAATTGAAAACTTAATTTCTACAAAATCCTAGATTCAAAATCCTAGGACATGATCTAAACAATGAAATAAATCAGATCTAAAACCATGTATTTATTATCGTCCATAACGTCCCAGGCATCACCTAGCTCTGATACCAAATTATAGACCCATGATATCACTCGAACGCCAATCATCCTTGACATCACAAGCATGGATACCATGTTGCTAAAGCCTCTGATCTTTAGCATGGACCTGAAGGAATCTATGACATTCTCTATGGGCAGCAAACCATCAACCCTCCACCTAGATCTGTGATGGGGCACCTCCCTCCTTGGGCTTGAGGGAGACGCCCCCTTCTCTAGCACTTCTTCAAGAACCCTGGGGCAGCAACTCTAGAGAGAGGAGAAGAAGAGAGAATTGAGGAAGAAAAGATGTATATTGACTACTCTCTTAAAAACCCTAATACAACCTATGTATTTATATATAGCCATTAGGCCCAACCAAAAACTCCTCTGACTAACCCAATACATGAAAGCACTCACCGAGCCCATGCACACCCATGTCTCCCATGCTCTCATCCTCTGAATCTAGATCCGACCCATACATGAATTAGCCACCTTAAGACCTCTTAAACCAGCCCTTAAGACCCCTAGGATTAACCCAGACCCTATCCCAAAACAAACCCTCACGTAACTCTGCCCGTACACTAAGCCGACTCAGTCTCAGCACTGAGCCGGCTAAGTTCCACTGGGTTAGCTCAGTTTGAAATTGAGCCAGCCCAATCCTATGCCATGCCAGTAGTCCCAAATGCTTAGCTCTCTATTTTGCCTGTGCTCTAAGACTTAGCCGACCCAGTTTTGGACTGAGCCAACTAACTTGCAGAAAATTTTTTTTCTATAGTCTTGATTCTCTGGCTTTGGTTCCTTGCTTCACCTTATATCCTAGGTCTCTGAAGCACCAACTAAGCCCCTAAAATCCTCAAAGTCATCACCATGACTCCTCCCATGGCCTCCCAAGACTTGGAAGCACCATAAATCCTTATAATCTCCACCTTGGTGGCCCAAGCCTTGGCAAATCCCTCGACAACACCATCCTGCGCGATCCCGCTGTCCCTACACACTCGACAGCACCTATGCAAACATTGCTTCCGTCAATCCTCTTCAGCTATTATGCACCTTTGAGGCCTTTGGGATGACCGCCTCCACCACTGAAGACCTTGGCTTGCTTCTTGGCACCATCCTGAAATTATAGGATCCCTTCTGCTTAGCAGCTGCATCACTTTCTTTAGACTTTACTAGAGAACCTATAGCATTTTTGCACTAGCACATGCTGTACCACCTAACACGATCTCTTTAGAGCTACACCTGTCCACCTGCACAAGCCACTCCACCTGGAATTGTGCATCACTGGTGCTCTGAACTCATGCCAAATTTTTTTTCCACTAGTGAAGCCACCACTGTGGAGCTCCACCTATATTCGAAGTCCACCTAATGTCATAGAAATCGACTCTATCATAAAGTCCCTCGAGGCCAACCACTCAATGCTACACTGCTTAGTCTACCTCTGCACCTCGAACACCATCGCTGTCCTTTGGAACCCTCCATAGTCTGCAGCCCTCTTCGAAGCTATTTCGGATACCTCTGCAACCCATGGACAACTCCAAAACCCAAGAGCTCATCCAACACTTCTGAATTCAGTGACTGAACCCTAGAAAATTACATTCTAGTCCTTCTCTTCTGCCCCTACACCAACCATTGCTTCAGTTGCATCCAAAGAACCATCCTCCATCTGAATTAGACTCTCCATAGTGCGATTGTAGAAGAAACCTATTCCATGATACTTTCGGCTGCTAGAGTCCTCCTAACGTTCCCTAAGACCCCCTGGCTCTGTCTTAGACCTACACCCGATCTTCCTGAGAAGCCCCAAACACACTCTACTGAGATACACTCCTCGGCTGCTACACCATCGAGCCTCTCTCGGCCCCTATGCCTCCAAGGTAGTGCTTCTATAGCACTCCAATGCTCCCTAACTCATCTCTATACCACTCTATAGCTGCCCAGCCCTAACCTGCTGGACCTTTATGGATCATCCATCTCTATCATCCCTAAGGCTCTACAAATCTATGCTCTGATCGAACCGTTGAATACATATCCAACTACTTTCCTACCTTCCTGATCCTAAAGGACGTATAGTCGCTTCTTGAGCCTTCCTTCGACCATTACCTCTTGAAAAACCTCTCTTCAACAATTCGACACTATCCATCTTCCTAAAGAATCTTGATGCTCTCTGTTGAGATACCTTCCTCAGCTACTACATCACCGAGCCTCTCTCAGTCCTGCATCTCCAAGGAAGTACTACTGCAGCACTCCAGCGCTCCCTGGCCTATCACATAATCATCATACACCCCGACCTTTCCACCAAGATCGATCAGCAAATCATGCACCCAATCCTTCCATCCTAGAAAAATCCCTTCCTATTTATCCTCTCAACCCCCACCTTCAACTTGTTGCTTTCGGTTGGCCAAACCATAGCAACAACAAGGTAGATTTAAGACATACCATAGAATCCTTATGCAGATTTTTGATTTTATCTTGTACGACTCCTGCTTTGCTTTCATTCACCATCAAGCTCTGAAACCTGGCTCCTTTCATGCACCATCAAGCTCTGAAACCTGGCTCTGATACCATATTGCCATCCACAATGTCCCAGACATCACCTAGCTCTGATACCAAATTGTAGACCCATGATATCGCTCGAATGCCAATCATCCTTGACATTACAAGCACCGATACCATGTTGCGAAAGTCCCTGATCTTTAGCATGGATCTAAAGGAACCTATAATGTTCTCTATGGAAAGCAAACCACCAACCCTCCACCTGGATCTATGATGGGGTGCCTCCCTCCTTGGGCTTGAGGGAGATGCCCCCTTCTCTAGGGCTTCTTCAAGAACCCTAGGGTGGCAACTCTAGAGAGAGGAGAAGAAGAGAGAATTAAGGGAGAGAAGATCTATATTGATTGCTCTCTTGAAAATCCTAATACAATCTATGTATTTATACATAGCCATTAGGCCCGACCAAAAACTCCCCTGGCTAACCTAATAAATGAAAGCACCCACCAAGCTCATGTACACCCATGTCTCCCATGCTCTCATCCTCTGGATCTAGACCCGACCCATACATGAATTAGCCATCTTAAGACCTCTTAAACCAGGCCTTAAGATCCTTAGGATCAACCCAGACCCTAGCCCAAAATAGACCCTCGCATAACTCTGCTCGCACACTGAGCCGGTTCAGTCTCAGCACTGGGTCGGCTAAGTTCCATTGGGTCGGCTCAGTCTAAAATTGAGCCAGCCCAGTCCTATGTCGTGCTAGTAGTTTCGAACGCTCAGCTCTCTATTTTGCCTGTGCTCTAAGACTTAGTCGATCCAGTTTTGGACTGAGCCGACTAACCTACAGAAAATCTTTTTTCTATAGTCTTGATTCTTTCACTTTGGCTCCTTACTTCACTTTGTATCCCAGATCTCCAAAGCACCAACCAAGCCCCTGAAATCCTCAGAAGCATCACCGTGACTCCTTCCGTGGCCTCCTAAGGCTTGGGAGCATCACAAATCCTCATAGCATTGAATATGATTTAATATAAATTATTTATAATTTAAAAATATTATAAATAGTAAAATCAAAAATTAGTTCTGAGGTTCTATAAATCCAAACTTTGAACTTAATTGAAAATTAAGTGATTGTTTAGGATCTAGGTTTGTGATTTGAAGATCCTAAGATAATTTTATAAAACTTGGGATAAACGTTAAATGGGTAAGTTTTGATTCAGTCATTAACTGGGTTAGACCTAGGGTTAGATTAAATATGGACTTAGTTAAGAAATTGATCAAACCTAATTAATAGTTAATTAAGATTAGGTCATTTTTTTTATAGATCAATTCAATAATTATAGTTGATCAAAGTTCATATATCTAACAAATGGTCCTGATCGTGGCCTAGTAGTCGAGCCCGAGTCTTTAGGCAGACTAAATCAAAATCGAAAAACCAATTGATATCTAAGGTAAGTCTGGCATTCCAGACTAGTGGTTTTTATTTGGCAGCCCACTTACCTAGCTATTTTTGATGATGTCTAAGGCAAGCATTGGCAAACCCTCCCACCGATCTCACTTACCTAGTCAATATGGTTAATCAGCTTTTGATTAGGTTGCTTATTGATTTGAGCTAACCCATGTCTCATAGGAAATCAGTGAGACTGATTTCATTCGGTGAGATTGATTTAGGTGCCCATGGTGTGAGAATTTATGGTACTCCCAAGCCTTAGGAGGCCCCGGAAGGAGTCACGGTGATGGCTCTGAAGATTTTGGGGGCTTGGTTGGTGCTTTGAAAACTTAGGACACAAGGTGAAGTAAGAAATCAAAGTCGAAGAATCAAGACTACAGAAAGAAGATTTTCTATAGGTTAGCCAGCTCAGTCCAAAACTAGATCGGCTAAGTCTTAGAGCACAGGACCAAATAGAGAGCTGAGTGTTCGAAACTACTGGCACGGCACTGGACTGGACTGGCTCAATTTTAGACTAAGTCGACCCAGTGGAACTTAGCCAACTCAGTGCTGAGATTGAGCTGGCTTAGTGCTCGAGCAAAGTTACGTGAGGATCTATTTTGGGCTAGGGTCTGGGTTGATCTTAAGGGTCTTAAGGCTTGGTTTAAGATATCTTAAGGTGGCTAATTCATGTATGGATCAGGCTTAGATCCAAAGGATGAGAGCATGGAAGACATGGATGTACATGGGCTCGGTGAGTGCTTTCATGTACTAGGTTAGCCAGGAGAGTTTTTGGTCGGACCTAATGGCTATGTACAAATCATAGGTTGTATTAGGGTTTTAAAGAGAGAAATTAATATAGATCTTTTCTCCCTCAATTCTCTCTTCTTCTCTTCTCTCTAGTGTAGTTGCCCAGGGTTCTTGAAGAAGCCCTAGAGAGAAGGGGCGCCTCCCTCAAGCCCAAGGAGGGAGGTGCCCCAGCATAGATCTAGGTATTGAATCTATGGTTTGCTATCCATAGAGAACGTCACAAGCTTCTTCAGATCCATGCTAAAGATTAGGGGCTTTTGCAATATGGTATCGGTGCTTGTGATGTCAAGGATGATTGGCATTTGAGCGATATCATGGGTCTATAATATGGTATCAGAGCTAGGTTTTAGAGCCTGATGGTACATAGAAAGAGCTAGATTTTAGAGCCTGATAGTGCATGAAAGCGAAGGAGAAGTCATACAAGGTGAAATCAAAAATTTGCACAAGGATTTCATGGTATGTCTCAAATCTACCTTGTTGTTGCTATGGTTTGGCCAACCGAGAGCAGCGAGTTGAAGGTGGAGTTTGAGAGGATTAATAGGAAGGGATTTTCTCAGGGTGAAAGGATTGGGTGCATGATTTTTTGATCGATCTTGATGGAAAGGCCGGGATGTATGACGTTTATGTGATAGATAGGGAGCGCTGGAGTGTTGTAGTAGCATTTTCCTGAAGATGCAGGGCTGAGAGAGGCTCGGTGATGCAGCAGTCGAGGAAGGTATCTCAGTAGAGAGCATCAGAGTTTTTAGAAAGATGGGTAGTGTGGGACTTTTGAAGAGAAAGTTTTCAAGGGACAATGGTCGAAGAAAAGCTGACGAAGTGACTATACGTCCTTCGATGTCAAGATGGTGGGGAAATAGTCGGAGATGTATTCCATGGATCAACCAGAGCATGAATTTACGAAGCCTTAGGGATGATGGAGATGGATGACCCATGGAGGTCCAGCAGGTCAGGCCTGAATTTCTATAGAGCAGCGTAGAGATAAGTCAGGGAGTACTGGAGTGCTGCAAGAGTGCTACCCTAAAGGCACAGGGGCTGAGAGAGGCTCGACGGTGCAGCAGCCGAGGAGTGTATCTCAGTAGAGTGTGTCAGGAGCTTCTCAGAAAGATTGGGAGTAGGTCTCAGGAAGAGCCAGGGGGTCTCAGGGAGCGCCAGGTCTCTAGCAGTCGAAAGTATCATGAATCAGATTTTTTCTACAGGAGCACCAGAAAGAGTCGTGTTCAGGTGAAGGATGGTTCTTCGGATGTAACTGAAGTGATGGCTGGTGTAGGGGTAGAAGAGAAGGATTAGGATGGAATTTTCTAAGGTTCAATCACTGGATTCAAAAGAGTTGGATGAGCTCTTGAGTTTTAGAGGTGCCTGCGAGCTGCAGAGGTATCCAAGATGGCTTTAAAGAGGGCTACAGAGTGCGGAGGGTTGAAGGGGCAGCAACGGTGTTCGAGGTACAATGGTAGGCTCAGCAATGCAGCATTGAGTGGTTGGCCTCAAGGGACTCGGTGATAGAGTCTACTTCTATGGCATCAGGTAGACTTCGGATATGGGTGGAGCTCCACAATGTTGGCTTCACAAGTGAAGAGAAAATTTGGCATGATTTCAGAGCACCAGTGATGCACAGTTTTAGATGAAGCGGCATATGCAAGTGGATAGGCATAGCTCTGAGAAGATTGTGTCAGGTGGTATAGCATGTGCTGGTGCAAAAATGCTATAGATTCCTCAGGAAAGTACAGAGAAAGTGATGCAGCTACTAAGTAGAAGGGATCCTATAATTCTAGAATGGTGCCAAGAAGCAAGCACAGATCTTCAGCGGTGGAGGCGGTCATCCCAAAGGCCTCAAAGATGCACAATAGCTGAAGAGGATTGGTGGAGGTGATGTTTGCACAGGTGCTATCGAGTGCACAGGGATAGTGGAATCGTGTAGGAAAGCATTGCCGAGGGGTTTGCCAAGACTTAGGGCACCAAGGTGGAGATTGTAAGGATTTATGGTGCTCCCAAGCCTTGGGAGGCCATGGGAGGAGTCATGGTGATGGCTCCAGAGATTCCAGGGGTTTGGTTGGTGCTTCAAAAACTTGGGACATAAGGTGAAGCAAGGAACCAAAGCTGAAAAATCAAGACTATAAAAAGGAGATTTTCTGTAGTTTCGCTGGCACAGTCCAAAATTAGGTCGGCTAAGTCTCAGAGTATAGGATAAAATAGAGAGCTGAGCATTCAGGACTGCTGGCATGGCACAGGACTGGACCAGCTCAGTTTCAGACTGAGCCGACCCAATGAAACTTAGCCGACTCAGCGCTGAGACTGAGCCGGCTTAGTGCTCGGGCAGAGTTACATGAGGATCTATTTTGGGCTAGGATCTGGGTTGATCCTAAGCATCTTAAGGCCTGGTTTGAGAGGTCTTAAGGTGGCTAGTTCATGTATGGGTCAGGCTTAGATCCAGAGGATGAGAGCATGGGAGACATGGGTGTACATGGGCTCGATGAGTTCTTTCATGTACTGGGTTAGGCAGGGGAGTTTTTGGTCGGACCTAATGGCTATGTATAAATACATAGATTGTATTAGGATTTTAAAGAGAGAAATCAATATAGATCTTTTCTCCCTCAATTCTCTCTTCTTCTCTTCTCTCTAGTGTAGTTGCCCAGGGTTCATGAAGAAGCCCTAGAGAGAGGGGGCGCCTCCCTCAAGCCCAAGGAGGGAGGTACCCCAGCATAGATCTAGGTATTGGATCTATAGTTTGCTGCCCATAGAGAACATCATGGGATCCTTCAAGTCCATGCTAAAAATCTGGGGCTTCCATAATATGGTATCGATGCTTGTGATGTCAAGGATGATTACCGTTCGAACGATATCATGGATCTATAATTTGGTATCAGAGCTAGGTGATGCCTGGAATGTTGTGGATTGCAATACATGGATCAAAATTGATCCTAATCCTCATCAGTGACTTATGAAGTCAGTGGAAGGACGTGACTTGGTGAAGTCAATGGGAGCAAATTGGTCCATATCCTTTCTATCCTTAAATCACTAATAATTTAAATTCTCAAAAATTATTAGGTCCTTAAAATGATGAAGTTATGGAGATAGCCGAGTCATATCCTCCCATTAAGGTGTTTTATAATAACTCCATTAACTCAATAATCATTGGAGGCCCATAGGCCTGGTGCTTGTTGACTAATGAAATTATCATTCATCATATGATGATTTGGATGTATCTCTCTAATGGTGGTTAGGTTGACCAACCATAGTTGGGCTTAATCGTTCGTTAGTTAGATGCACCAAGTATGCTCATGTTAATGGTTGGACCTAACTGGATCCTTATAGTGGAGGCCCTAGCCTACTGATTAGATTTCTGGGGCAAAATTAAATTACTAGAAGTTGTTTGGAGAAATAATTGGTTATGAACCTATCCTTAGATGTACATGGGTTGACCAACCATAGTTGGGCTTATGTGCAATCTATGTGGATTCTAGTACCTACTAGAAAATTAAAGTAATTTTTTGAATTGGAGGTAGAGGCTACCAATTCGAATAAAATAGTGGAAGAACCTTTAGACTAAAGTCCAAGTCTTTAGGCTTAATATAATTCATATACTTAGGTCAATGTTCTCTTTTCTCAAATTAAGACTAAACCCTAATTGCTCCTATCATTGTTAGACAGTGATGACTTATGGGATCCAACTTCGATAATTAGTATCCAGAGTTGAATTTGGTTCAGCAATATGAATGGGTTCGTACTGGGACTTCTAGGTCCAATCAAAACAATTAGTCCAAGGTTAACCCAAATCAGACATAGTGCTTCTAATGTTAGAAGCAGGGTCATAGGAAGAAGAATTGTCTTGCTTCACTTGACCATAATAGGCTAAACAAGAAAAAGGAGCAAAAGCTACTCATTAAAGATGTTATATGATAATACCTTAAAATTTCTCTATAAATAATTCTACTACATGGGTATTAGATGCCGGTAGTCTTATGCAATTTATTGCAAAAATTACAAGTAAGTGGGATATCTGAAAATGGTAAGAAATATCTGAACGTTGGGGATAGAAGTCTTGTTCCAATCCTAGCTTTAGGATTTGTCAAGCTTATTTTCAATAGATGTCATTTTGAGTGATTGTCACTATTGTCCATCATTTATGATAAATGTGATCTTTGATGGCCTTTTGGTCAGAAATGATTATCATTTATCAATAAAGGAGATTATTGTGATATTATTATAAAAAAATATTATAGTAATACATGGATAATAAAAAAATAATATTTAATATTTATACAGTTTGTTAAGTATAATGTACACATCCAAGTTAGATTATATCATGAATATCTATCTTTGGTATTATAGGCTTAGTCATCTTGACAAGAACCGGATAAATGGATTAGCTTAAGAGGAAAATCTTGACATCAATAATTGTGAATCATTGATAGCCTCTGAATCTTGTCTTCTTGGAAAGATGACAAAGTCACCTTTTACTAGAAAAGGTGAAGGAGCCAATAAAATTCTAAGTCTCATAAATGGTGATGTATATGGACTTATCAACTTAAGTGCCGAAGAAAGATATTAGTATTTCATTACAAACGACCTATCTGGACATGGGTGCGTCTGGTCTGAATTATTTGAAATGTTCAAACGATTCAATAATCAAATAGAAAAATAAACTGGAAAGGGCATTGGAACTCTTCAATCAGATCGAGAAGGCGAATACTTATCCAATAAGTTTGTAACATATCTAGGAGAGAATAAGATTCTCCCTTAGTGGATTCTTTTTGAAACACAGTGTATCTGAAAGGAGAAATTAAACTTTGTTAGACATGGTTCAATCCACGATAGGGTTCACTAGTTTGCCTGTTTCAGGGTTATGCTTTACTGACTATTTATTTTTCTCTAAAAATTTATATCAAGTAAATTTGTTGCATAGACTCCATATTGGATATGGATCGGGCATAGACCTAGATTCTCTCACTTTCGAGTTTGGAGTTGATTGGCCTATGTCATATATTTGCACATAGATAAACTTGAATCCTGATCAAATAAGTATTTAAGGGTTATTAATTTTACTATGCTAAAAAACATAAGATATTCATCAGCAGTAGGGCATTCCTTTTAGAAAGGAGTTCCTTAGAGAAGGAACTGATGCCCATCAAGTTGAACTTGAAAAAGTTTGACTTGTAGAAAAGAACCGACATAATCTACTAAACCTACAGAACTGAATTTAATCAGATCAAATCTAGAGCCCATTAAAGTATCACCTTTAAGAAGATCTAGTAGAGTACCGTATTAGTTAGACAGATACTTCAATATCTAAGTCCAGAATGGCGATCCTATTGAGCTCGATGAGAATAACAAGGATCCGATCACCTATAGGGATACAATGCAGTGATTTGGAGCTACATGATCCAAATTGAAGTCCATGAAAATCAATAGTGTATGGACACTAGTTGATTCACCTGAAGGGATAAAATTCATTAGGTGTGAATGGATTTTCAAAAGGATCAGAGTAGCACAGATGAAAAGTTAAGGACCTTAAAGCCTGTTTGGCTATTACCTCAGAATTAGAACATACATTTTGAACGTATGCCTTTGTTATGATTAAAGACAAATTCTGCATTTTGTAATTGGACAAAATATTCTATAGTGTTATTCCTTGTATTGTCTGTGGATGAAATTCTCTTAATCGAAAATGACATCCCAGCATTGCAAAGAATAAAGATTTAGCTGTCATCTTATTTCTCCATGTATGTGACCAGATATGGTATATCACTAGAGGTAGTGAGCAGATACCAATCTGATCCAAGTGAGAGCCACTGGAAGATTGTATAGACAATTCTTAAATATTTGAAAAATACTAAGGTCCAGTGACTCAAATATGGAAGTACTGACTTAAAATATGTAAAAATTTTAATTTCAGTCAAAATAAGATGACAACTAGAGAATGTTGGCTCATACCCTAATAGTAGGAGCAATCTACTAGAAAGGTTCCAAGCAGGATACTTTAGCCTATTCAGTTAGTGATGTAGACACATCATGGCATATGATGCTGCCATGTAAGCTGTATAGTTGCTAAGATTCATTAGCAGGTTGGGAGTGGCACCCTCCACCGATGGTCCAATCCTATCGTAGCAGTGGAGCCATAGCTTAGACTAAAGAATCGAAGAACCAGCATATTCTAAACTGCTATCATCTTTGATTTTTTATCAGGGTGACATCGATCTTTAGAAGATTAATGGAAAAAGAGAACTTGACAATCCATTTGCTAAGGCCTCGAAACTAAGGAGTTCTATGAACTCAACTGGAAGATAGGATATTTGATATCGGTCTGATTGGCTTTAGTCCAATTGAGAGTTGTTGAAAAATGTATCCTAAAGCCAATCACCTAAGTAATAGATGATTGGAATTAGTATATGAATTATCTAATAATAATAGTTATTTGGCTGGTTCATCATAAAAGTTCTATCTTTCTTAAATGAACTTCTAAATTATGATAAAGTCCTTAGAACCATAATCAATCGACAAAGGAGGATTTATCAAATGGTTCTTAAATTATTCACGATCAAATGATAAGTTATTAACTAGGATGATAAGTTATCGAGTGTGGGTCACTGTATGCCATATGCGTTGGTTGTCCTCATAACCAAATGGTGGATACAGATACGATATCCAGATGAGATGTAGGAGTACATCTACACTAAATATGATCAATGTAGCACTCTACTATTAAGAGTAGCTAGCTAAGACCAAAGGGTATAAGTGTTCCTTCGATCTGAGATCACCATGATGACTTGCAAGCAACTCACTGTATTTTGGTGTCGGACTATCTATATTTCTAATATAGGTTCGAAAGATTTTTGGATATAGTCAAGTACTTATAAAGTCGATGTGTGAGTCAAGATGGGATTGACCACTCTTAATTAACTTCAGGAAGAGAATGACTCACTGTGTTTCAATTTAGCAAAACCTAAGCCTGGGTAATCCTCATGAGGTGTCATGAAATTTGCAAAATTTTGAACACAATAGTGATGACTTGTATGAGTGCTGACAACGTACTTAAAATCATCTTGAGAATTATTGGTCGAAGAGATAAATTATACGATAACCAAGGGCCAAGGTTCTAAGAATGTTGCTTTGCATATGTTCGACCTATCCGAACGTCGGGAACCATTACTAGATGGTAACTTTGATTGATACAAGAATTGGTTTCTATGCTACGAACATAGGTTTGAACTTATGGGGTCACACACATTATAGCTTGTAATCTAATTGGATGATTAATCAATGATTGAGAATCGTTTTAAGGTCAATCCATCAATACGATTGATGTTTGACCTAATGCAAGTATTGTAGGAGGATCGATTAGCAATTGGATTGCTAATTGGCTCAATTTGATTAAGCAATCGAGCTAAGATTAAGTCTAATTAAATTATATTTAATTAAAATTAGTTTAAACTTAATTAGATTAAGTCTAGTTGGTTTATTAGATAAGCCAATTGCAAGAAAGAACAATTCCTTATTTGACTAGGACTTGGGTGCACCTAATTGATTTAGGATTTAAATCAGATTTAAATCTTGATTTAATATAATTTAATCAAACTTCTAGTTGGACAAGGATCACCCTTAATTAGGTTGTATTTAATCTAATTTAAATATAATTTAAATCAGATTCAAATCTATTTTGACCTAGTCAAACAAGAGGAGTCCCAGTTAGACTGGGACTCTCTCTCTTTCTCTTACACCTAAGACCCCACGCCCATTATTCTAATTCATAATTTTTTCTACATGAAATACCATGCCAAAGAGGAGTATCCATGCCCATATATCAGATTTTTTGGGAGTTTGTTATGACTTGGTCAAAACAAGAAAGAGTTGGAATTTTTTTCCTTCTTACAAGAGTCTCCTTTTGACCAAACTCCTGTCTCACTTGTGCGCCACCTCTACCCATGCCCTTCTTTTGATTTCCACCATTTCTCCCTTTATTTTGGGTGTTGGTTTTCTATTTCACATGCCAAAAATCAAGGGAGGGGCGTCCAAGAGTTGAACGCCCCATAGAAGTCCTCCTTTGACTAGGTTTTGACCTAGTCTTGCAATAAAAGGTGGATGCCACTTATGAGATGGTTTTAGGATATGAAAAATTTTAAAAAAATCATAAAAATTAGAGAAAAAGGAATAAAAGGCTTGGAGGATTTGTGGTACCATGATTGATGGAGAAGAGTCTTCAATTAAGATATCAAAGGTTGATGTCTTGAAGAGACAAGGTAAGGGAAGATTATCTTCTCTTATATTTTTCTTTTATGTTTCTCTCTTTCTATTTTATTTTTAATTTTTATATGATAAAAATTTGAGAGAGAGAGAGAGAGGATTTGGGTGTGGTGATGAGTGCTCCAAGTTGTTGGAGCATGGTGTTATTTTTTTTGGACATGATCTGATCATGTCCTGATGAGAGAAGGTGAAGAGAAGAAAGGTCTTCTCTTAGGGTTTCTTGGAGAACCCTTCCTCTCTAATTTTTGTGAAAATTTTTGTATGAATAAAATTAAAAATTTTAGATCTAGAAACATAGAAAAAATTCTTGAGGAGAAGGTCTCCTCTTGTCCTAGCATAGAGATGTTTTCAGAACATCAACCATTAATATCCTGAAGGAGAAGATTTATCTTTTGTTAGGATTTATTTTTCCTTGATTTTATTTTCTAATTTATGGGAGATCCAAGGATTGGATTCCTTCCTTATTCCTCTTCGTGTTCTTCATCTCTTGAAGTGTCCAAGAGTTTCAAAGAATATGTATTTGATTAACCATCAGAAGGGATCCACGAGAAGCTATCACTTCGAGTGGATCTTCATTCGATGAACCTCCGATCTATATTGCAAATTCATGTGGATCACCTATAGAGGCCGAACGCTTGTATGGCTCCATAGGCTACAATAGATTTAACTACAGAGTTCTTGATCCATGCAAAGGTATGAGATCTGATCTCTTGGTGATCTAGATACAATCTAGGGTTAGATCTAGAATTATTCTAGATCTAGGTATTGATATGATCAATACCATTTATGATTAATTTAATTTAAGATTTATATTTGCATCATAACATGTTATAGATTTTTTATGTAGGATTTTATAATTTAATTACATGCATATTGTAGATTAAATAGTTTAATCTATGTCTTCCGCTACTCTATATTTTGAAAAAAGTTTTAAAATCTATGCATGAAATCCTGCATGTTTCTCAATAATAAGACCCCAGAAAAACCCCCAAGAAATAAGAAAAAATATAGGATAAATACTGCTATAGAAAAATTAAAAGAACAAGAAGCTAGAAAAAACACGAATACCCAAAAAGAAGGGTTGGAAAACTGACCTAAGCTATTTGGGGAGGACAAAAAAATGGTGGGTGCGATGAGAATCAGTCGAAAGGGTGCCCGAAACCTAAGAAGATGAGGGAGGAAGCTAAAACCCTTGGGTGGTAAAAGAACAGGGACCAGAGGAAGAAGAAGACTCGGGCAGGAATGACTTTCGGATGGGAGGAGAAGGCCTTAAATAGCCAGAGGCAACCCAAGGCAATTATGATTGCGGATCGACTTCGATTGATCAGCATGCACCGCATGTCCCACTCATCATGAAAGAGAAATGGTGACAAATGGAGTCTTTATGGCACCATATTTGGGGTAGAGTTTCGATGGAAAAAAATACGAAGGGCTGTCTTTTCAAAATCACTTGGTATTTAATGAGCTTCAACGCCAGTGTGGTAAATGCCAAAATGCCTTGTCCTGACGAGTGCGAGAAGCCGAAAAGAACTTCAACAGCCGCATCTACACTCTCTTTCCTTGAATTTTGAATTGGACAGTGGGGGGACTATTATTGGGGGCAAACCCACTCCTGTCGAAGTTTAGTTAGATATATGATTGCTAAATGATCCCATCCAGTAACGACCAAGATTGATCCTTAACCGAATTTGCAAGATCCCTCCGGACCTCATCCGAATGAGCTTGAATGGTAGGGATGGCCAGACTCCTCCATCCTAGGTAGGCTCCTTTCGACATTCCTCCAACCGACCTTCCCCGATCGCCAGTCCTCCAAACTTCTCCTTTAGCCGAACTCCTCCATCAATCAAACTCCTTCCAGACTTCATCCTCAATTGGATTTCTCCGTCAGTCAAACTTCTTTCGAATCCTTCCAACAGACCTCCTTCCGGATTCCTCTAGTAGACTTTCGAACCCCTTCCAACCAAACTCCATGCAGTCACCCAAAAGGGCCTCCATGCCTATGCGGATCCAGCAATCTGCACAGCATGAACCCACTTACACACAAATGATTTTGAAGGAGTCCAAACTCCTTTGAAATTGATGAAACTTGAAGCTCTTCGCCGCTAGTGCCTACCTTCTCCAAACTTTAACTATTAAATCTCAACGGACTGGCATGTCATAACAATAGACACCACCTTCTATAACAAACTCCACGTGGCTCTGAATGGCCCACTATCGAGGGATTAGGACTGTCACTATCAGTTTGTTATAGGCTCTGCCTATATAAGAGACCCTCTAGATATGCTTTCTTCTCTAATCTCTAAGCTCTCCTTTTTGTCTAAAAGCTCTGCTAAAATCTCTTTAAGCACTCCATTTCTATTGGCCGAAAGAGCTGACTTGATCATCGGAGGGTCTTGCCAAAGCCACCACCCCCAACTTCAATTGAGACTTATTTTGTAGGACGCTGGTGACGGGCTCCTCCTCTCCGACTCTAATGCGGGTTTCGGCATCAACCAGATTTCATGCCAATAGAAAGATTTCTAGATATAGTCAAGTACCTATAGAGTCAGTGTGTGAGTCAATATGGGATTGACCACTCTTGATTAACTTCAAAAAGAGAATAACTCACTATATTTTAATTTAGTAAAATCTAGACCTCGGTAATCCTCGTGAGGAGTCATTGGATTTGCAAAATTTTGAAACACAATAGAGATAACTTGTATGAGTGTTGATAGTGTACTCGAAGTCATCTTGAATATTATTAGTCAAAGGGATGAATTATATGATAACCATAGGCTAGAGTTCTAAGAATGTTGCTTTGCAAATATTTGACTTATCCGAACGTCGGATATCATTGCTAGATGGTCATTTTGATTGGTACAAGAATTGATTCCTATGCCACCAGCTTAGGTTCAAACCTATCGGGTCATACACATAAGAGGTTGTAACATGATCAGATGGTTAATTGATGACTGAGAATCATTCTAAGGTCGAACAATCAATGCAATTGATGTTTGACCAAATGCTAGTGTTGCAGGAGGATTGATTAGCAATTGAATTATTAATTAGCTCAATTTGATCGAGCAATTGGGCGGAGATCAAGTCTAATTGAATTAGATTCAATTAAAATTAGTTTATACTTAATTGAATTAAGTCTAATTAATTTATTAGATAAGTCAATTGCAAGGGAGAACAAGTCTCTATTTGATTGGACTTGAGTGCACCTAATTCCTAATTAAGTTAAGATTTAAATCAAAATTAAATATAATTTAATTTGATTTAATTAAATTTTTAATTTGACTAGAATCATCTTTAATTAGATTATATTTAATTTAGTTTGAATTAGGTTCAAAATAGTTTTGACCTAGTCAACAAGAAGAGTCCTAATTGGACTGGGACTCTCACTCCTTCCTTGCGCCACCTTTGAGCCCACACCCACCTATTTTATTTCTAGATTTTATGTAATATTTTCCATGCCTAAGATTGATTTATCATGCCTTATATCCTGGTAAATTTGGATACAAATTTGACTTGGTCTTATTTGGAAGTTAGTTTGAATGAGTCAAACTAAGTAAGAGTTTTAATTTGTTAAAACTCTTCTCCTCTCTCTATGAAAATTAACCCACACCCCATATGTTATTTTGTCACCCTTTTCTTCTCATTTTGTGTGATGGGTTTCAGATTTCTCATGCCACAATTTTAGGGGGAGGCATCCAAGAGTTGGATGCCCCACAAATTCCTCCTTTGTCTCCTTATTTGACTAGGTTTGACCTAGTCTTGCATAATAATAGGGATGCCTCCTTCTAATGATTTTTGGGAATCAAAATTTTAAGATTTCTATGGTAAAACCAGAAGAAAAAGAAGAGTTAGCATAGGGATTATAGGCGCCAAGTTCTTGAAGGAGAAACCTAGTTTTTTGGATCATGTTCATTCAGATCTAATTGGATCAAGAGAGATATTTCAAAAATTTTTCTCTTGGATCCAGATCAGATCTGAGACTTTTCAGATCTAATATTATTGATCTAATAAAATAAAATAAAATAAAATAAAATAAAATTAAATCTAATTTAATTTTACCTTATTGCGGGTAATCTGATTACCTTGTGATGATCCTGATGTCTGTCTGAGGTTCTGGATCTAGCCACGCAAGTGCTTGGCCTCTACCAGTATCTACTCGAGTAGGATCTGAAGATCTTCTTCTTCTTTATCACTTCTCCAAAAATTAAATCTGAATCTGATTTTGAAGATCTTCAAAACTCCTTTCGAAGATGTGAGTTGTCTCTTGCAGTAGTGCTGCCTTCTTCCTTTTCCAATCGCCTTTCTCTTGCTTGGATCACACCAAACTTGTGCCCAAAAATTCTTGGGTGTGGATAGGAGAGAGAACACCTAAAGGTGGCATGGAGGAGGAAGAGCGGTAGCCTTGTGGCATGAGCAATGGGTCAAGCATCTTTGATCTTGGTGCAGATAGGATTTTTATAGACCCTATTACACCATGCAGTGCCACATCATCCCGACCAATCATGGCTTTTCATGCAATCAGATCTTAATTTGATTGATGGAATGACATCATCTGATCCAATCAGATGAGAGCCCTCTGAATCATCCTTAGATGGCACCAAGACTAGGTCAAAGCATTCTTCTAGGCGCCATCCAAGTAGAATCCCCAAAGCAATTGGAGTCCCATCTATACGGGACTCAGATGCTTTATTCATGGGCGCATGCCTCCCTAAGCATGCGCCCCTTATCCATCTATTTTTTAGCAGGTGGACTAGTCCAAGAACTCTCTCCTATGATGGCTTGACACATGGGCAGATGTCAAGTGTCAAAGGTCAATGTTTGACCAAATATCTGAAATAGGATTTAGCAGGTGATGAAAAAAGATAGGTGTTGTCTCAAATTCATCTCATAAATTAAGACAACCCTTTTCTGACCTAGATAAGCTCCAATCAGACCAAGTAAAGGTACCTAAGTGAGCCCAGACACATTTGGCTCAGTCGAGACAAACTTTAATGATAATTAAAGAAGAACATTAGACTCAATCGTGTGCTAGCATGATTTTCTTGAACCTAATTGAATCTAATTCAAATCAATTGAACTGAATTAGTCCAATTGATGATATCTAGATTGAAACCCTTATTTGTGTGATCTAGTTAGGTTCAGTCCTATATGGTAATGAGATATGTCACAATCTCTATCATCGATATCATCGAAACACCTTCTGATGGATCAGAACTTTTTTGATTCAGACAACTAATTTGATTGATCATCTAAATCATTCTAATTGCTCTCAAAATCTACCAGTGACACCTAGCAGCATATGGCGAAAACCCATCATAACTAAAAATGAATCTCTTGGTGCAATTACCTGTGTGATTAAGTTCTTCTATCTTAAGCTCCAACTGGATTGGGGTTAAGATAATCTCATCAAACCCTAATTTCCATCATATGATTATTCATTCGATTCAAGTCCAATGTAAAAACCTTAATAAAAACTCTTTCTATTATTTCACTCTACCATGGCCATGGGCTTATGGACTTGATTCTCATAATCATCATAGGGCTACTCATCATCTACCGAGGTAGATAGATTTCCTATTGGTGCAATCCAATTCCTACAATGAACATGCTATAGCCAACATACACCTCAGGGTTCCAAATGGCTAAGAGATCGAGTCATGGTGTAGTCAAACTATAACATCCTCAAGGTGAACTGCTGATGCACCTCAGGTCAAAGAATCAGACACACAACTACAACTTCGAGCTAGTCATCGACGAGAAGATAGACTTCCTAATGACTGCTCGAGGTGGTCACGCTCAGTGCCCTCATTCCCTAATGAGTACCTATACTCTCGCTCTGATATCTCTACACCATAGACTCAAGACTCATCTACTATAAAAAAGTGATTGTACACTAACTTTTCGAATCAATCACCATCCTCATGATGATCCTACGATTAGGAGCATTTTATGAGTTAATAATAAAAATTCATGTCTTAAATTTTCAACTCTTGAAAGTAAGAACTATCACTGCCATTAACTCAAGGAATGTATCATAGACACTAAATACACATTGTGATAGAAAATAACCCATTTTATTATTTATAGTCAAAATCATAATTTTGCCGTAAGAAGTGTATAACAAGTGTCAGCCAATTCAGGCTTCTAGGGCACATATATCTAACAAACTTTCACTTGACCTAAAGCCAATTGGCTACAAATCTAAGTCCCATCTTCTTCAAGGTGGGTTTTGATCTTCTGCTGGTCCAACGACTTTGTAAGTAGGTCTACCGTATTGTCTGTGGAGTCGACTCTCTTGATCTTGACGTATCCTTTCTCGAGGTAATCATGGATGAGGTGGTATCGCTGCTCAATATGTTTGGCTTTCTAATGAGACCTCGGCTCCTTAGCAAGGGCTATGGTGCCATTATTATCGTGGTATAGAGGACTGGCATCTGATGGCATCACTCTGATCTCTATGGTGAACTTCTTGTGCCAGAATATCTTCTTCACAGCTTCTGAAGCAGTGATGTATTTTGTTTTCATTATGGAATCTACTATTACTCACTATTTGGAACTCTTCCAACTGACAGCACCACCATTATACACAAATAGATTTTCAAATGTCGACTTTTAACCATCTATATCGGACATAAAATCTGAGTCTGTATACCCTTGGACTTTGAGTTCTCCATTACCAAAAACCAACAACATATCCTTAGTTCTTCTTATGTACTTAAGGATACATTTCACAGAAGTCCAGTGTTCTTCTCCTGGATAGCATGGGCTATATCAGGTTGTGTACATAACATGGCATACATGAGGCTCCCTATTGCATAAGCATAAGGGATCTTGCTCATGCGTTCAATCTCCTCTGGTGTATTGGGACACATTTTCTTGGAGAGATGAATGCCATGTCTGAAGGGTACCAATCCCCTCTTAGAGCTTTCCATGCTAAACCTCTTTAGCACTTCCTCTATGTACATCTTCTATGAAAGACCTAGCATCGTATTCGATCTATCCTTATAGACTTTGATTCTAAGAATGAAGGATGCTTCTCCAAGATCTTTCATGGAGAACCTTTTAGATAACCAAATTTTAACTATAGTCAACATGGAAATATCATTTTCGATAAGGAGGATATCATCCACGTACAGTACGAGAAAGACAATAGCGCTCCCACTGATCTTTCTGAAAATACATGTTTCCTCCTCATTCTTGATGAAATCAAATAATTTGATCACATCATTAAAATGAGTAATCCAGTTCTGAGATGCTTGCTTAAGTCCATATATGGATCTTTGTAGCTTGCATACTTTATGATCAGTATCGCTGGATGTGAAACCCAGCAACTGTACCATATAGATATCTTCCTCAAGATATCCATTTAAGAACGTCATTTTCACGTCCATTTGCCATATTTCATAATCAAAATAGGCTGCAACAGCAAGCAATGTGCGAATGGATTTAAGCATGGCTACTGGTGAAAAGGTATCTTGATAGTCAATGCCTTTGCACTGACTATAATCTTTTGCCACTAATCTAGCTTTGAATGTCTCTATATTCCCATCTGCACCAATCTTTCTCTTGTAAATCTATTTACACGCAATAGGTATTATACCTTCTGATGGATCTACCAAGGTCCAAACTTGGTTTGAGTGCATTGAGTCAATTTTTGACTTCATTGCCTCTAACCATTTCTCAGAGTCGATATCTGATATCGCCTCGTCATAGATTTTGGGATTATCTCCATGAACCCCATTACCTATGAGGAATATTTTCTCTACTTTCTTTGAGATAGTGCCTAAGTACCTCTCAGGGGGATGAAAAACTCTTTCCGATCTTCGAGGTGGAGGCAGTAGTGATTGTATTGGCTAAACCTCATTTGGTTCTAAAGGGTCCTTAGCTCTTTGCTCTTGAGAGACTTTCTCCTTTAGCTTGATCTACTTTCCAATGTCGTTATCTTAAATAAACTATTTTTCAAGAAAGATGGCATGTCGACTCACAATCACATTGTGATCTTCTGGAATGTAGAAATAATATCCTAATGATTCTTTAGGATACCCTATGAATCAAGCTCTAAAGGACCTATAGTCTAACTTATTCATTTGTTGTCTTTTGACATGAGCTGGACAATCCCAAATTCTGAGATGACTCAGATTTGGTTTCTTATCATGCCATATCTCATACGATATAGTAGGAATAGTTTTAGAAGAAATCCTATTCAATAAATATGTAGCAGTTAACAAACTATGTCTCAAAAAAAAATCAAGAAGGTCTGTGAAGCTCATCATGGATCGGACCATATCTAATAGGGTCCGGTTCCTCCATTCTAAAATCCTATTGAGTTGAGGTGTTCCAGGTGGAGTCCATTAAGAGTCTATGCCATTCTGCTTGAGATAGTCTAGAAATTCCCGACTAAGATATTCACCTCCTCGATCTGATCGAAGAACCTTAATAGATTTTTCAGTTTGCTTTTCTACTTCATATCTGAATTCTTTAAACTTTTCAAAAGCTTCAGACTTGTGTCTCATAAAATACACATACCCATACCGAGATAAATCATCAGTGAAGGTTATGAAGTAGACCAAATTGCCTCTAGCCGGCACATCAAATGGGCCGCACACATCAGTATGTACTAGGGCAAGTAAATCCATGGCCCTTTCCCCATGTCCCATAAAAGGGAGTTTAGTCATTTTGCCATGAAGACATGTTTCACAAATTGGATATGACTCGAAAGTCAACGGACTCAATAGTCCGATTTTCTCCAATTTGTTAACCCTATCTTCTGCTATATGACCTAGCCTTAGGTGCCATAGATACCTATTGTTCGGACTATCCCTGGGTCATTTTATGGCATTCACATTTTGCTTGATATTAAAACTAGATACATCAATATGTAACTGATAGAGACCGTTAATGAGGATACCACTTGCAATTTTATTTCTTTCATAAACAATATTATAATGGTCCTTAAGAAAACTAATTACATAGCCTTCTTGTGCTAAACATGAAACAGAAATTAAATTCCTGCTTGCAGCAGGCACATAATAACAATCCCTAAGTACTAAATCTAAGCCAGATGGTAGTCGAAGAGGATAGATTTTCATGGCCACAATAGCAACTCTTGCTCCATTTTCGATGCATAGGATCATCTCAGCATCCCTCAACCTTCTGCTATCCTCAAGACCCTACATGGAAGTGCATAAATAAGCATTAGAACCAGAGTCAAGCACCCAACTGGATGCAGAAGAAATCATAAGGTTAGATTCAGAAATGAGCATACCTCTAGAAGGACCTACCTCCTTCTTATTCTTTAGGGTGGCAAGGTATGTAGGATAGTTTCACTTTCAGTGGCCATCAGTATTACAATGGAAATACTTTCCTTTGTTAGCGGCCTTCTTCTTCAGCTCTGCCTTCTTTTTCTTTCCTCCTTCCACCTTTTGCCTTTTCACAGACTTCTTATTCTTTCCAAAAGACTTTCTCTTAGAAGAAGTCCATTCCATAGCAAATACTGACCCTTTAAAATCTTTCATTGAAAGCTCAGTAGTAACCAGCATGTTTATAAGCTCGGTCAGTGTATTTTGAAGTTTATGCATATGGTAGTTCATGATGAACTACCCATATGCATCAGTCAAGGATTGCAGAATTATATCATTCTGTAGATCCAGATTCAACTTCACTCCGAGGTTCTTAAGCACTTTCAAGTCCTTAATCATCATCAGATAATGATCTTGGACTGATTGTCCATCATGCATTTTAGCCTTGAATAGTCGTTTAGTGATCTGATATTTGGCTGTGCGACTTTGTTCACCAAACATCTCTTATAGGTGAGCCAACATTTGGTGGGCAGTCTTAATATCTTCATGTTGGCATTGAAGCTTATCAGACATCGAGCCCAATATGTAGTATCTGACCTTGTTATCTTCATCCATCCACTTGTCAAGAGACACTCTCTATTCAGCGGATGGACGGACTGGTTAGGTTGGAGGATCCTAGTCCAATACATGAGTTAACTTCTCAAAACTCAAAATAATTTTGAAGTTTCAGAGCCAATCCTTATAATTGGGTCCGATGTCTATGGGTGTCCGGGATACGTGCTAGTGGGTTGGATGTAGATATTTTGCTTTTTGTATAGAGAGTCAAAGTTTCTAGTTAGATATTGTAATTAAGACTTGATCAATTTATTTAAAAATTTAATTTTTAAATAAATTAGCTCTCACTATTTTCTCGGATCCCTATACTTTCTCTATAGAGATGCAAAAATCTCCATGATTATAGATTTCTAATGGGTGGTGCAATCCCACCAACTGACTCATCACCTCACCTAACAGTTATTAGTGATGGGTTAGCCAATGAATAGACAACTCTTGTCCAATGATTCACTAATCATGGTGCACCCAAACTTGATCTCTAATTCATGAATCTCATTGTGTCCAAAATATTGATCCACTCCTTAGTTAAGTTAGACCCACCATTTGCATAGATTGGATTTTTAATTGGGTCTCTCACCGTATCCAAAATATTGATCCCAATTTATCCTGTAGCCCGTAGCATCCAATGCCTAATAGACATGATTGCATCTTTTCAGTGCAACTGAACCACTGTGACCAGCCAAGAATAATCAACCCTAGGAAGGGCCCGTATATCTACAATAGTGGAAGATCTTAGACTTAATCTTTTCTTAGAAAGATTTGATTTAGGTCTCTTTAAACTTTACTTATAATAGCCATAATAATTATGACTAACCTAGTGACATGGGTTAGCTCGGATTATTAACCATCTTAGATCAGGACTGGATCGACAAATATGGTTAGGTAAGTGAGACCGATGGAAGGGATATGCCATTAACTCGATAAGAATGCATTCGAGTCGAGTAGCTCTCAATTAAAAACCAATCGATCGTATCTACCAGACTTACCTTAGGTACCAAATTGTTGAGTCAGAACCAATCAGGTTAGCCTACAATTTAGACTCTAACCATTGAGCCTAATTAGGTCTTAGCTTGATCGATCACTCATGTGATTCGGTCTTGACCCAGACTTGATCCTATTAGGCTGGTCAATTTAATCACTCTTGATCCCATCTAACTAACTCTTAATTTGGTTTGATCAACCGCTAGATCTAATTAAGCTACCCAAGCCCGAACCTAATTTTATGAATATGTCTTAAATCTAAAAATTCTTAATTTTTTGACTTAACATATTTCATAATCTTAATTCTTAATTAAGTTTAGGGTTCACAAACAAAACATGTAAATAAAATTCTAGAATTTCAGGATCTAGAATTTTGTAAGAAATAAGTTTTAGATTTTTGATTAAGGACGAACGTGCAGCACCCCTACACATCATAAGAACACCCCATCGAATAGAAGGAGAGGGATTTAAATCCTACTTTATTCTTATGACAAGATGGCTAAGGAGAACGTCTTAATCAGAAATATGAAAACTATAAAACTAGTTAGATCTACATCATATATCTCATATATAAAAAATTGATCTAACTATAAACATGTTTTGCATACATCTTCATGTATCATATCATGCATATTTCTAGATCTAAATTATCTCATAATCATTTAAAAAATTAAATTTAAATTAATCATATCAAATTAAAATTTATTCTAGATAATTATATAGAACTATTCTACAACTAGTCTAAATATGCATTCATCATATCTCATATGAACAAAAATTAAATAACTTTATTTTTTATTTTTTAGATCTTATTATAATATTTATAACATCAAAAAATAGTAAATAAATAGATCTAAAAATTATAACTAATCAAATTAAATTATGATCATGCTAGACTATACATAGAATAATTCTATTCTGCAACTAGTCATGCATCTTAGATCTAAATTATTTAATTTTTTTATTTTTTATTTTAGATCTAATCACATCTAATGTGACATCTAAAATCATCAAATTATTAGATTAAAATTAAAATAAAATTAGATCTAATGGAAAATGCAACCTGGCTCTGATACTAGTTGAAGGAGAAATCTAGTTTTTTGGGTTAGGTTCGTTCAGATCTGATTGGATCAAAAGAGATATTTCAAAAAATATTTTCTTAGATTTAGATTAGATCTAAGACTTTTCAACTTTGATAATATTGACCTAATAAAAAAAATAAAATAAAATAAAAAATAAATTAAATCTAATTTAATTTTACCTTATTGCGGGTAATCTGATTATCCTGTGATGATCCTAATATCTGCCTGAGGTTCTGGATCTAGCCATGCAAATGCCTGACCTCTACTAGTATCCACTCGAGTAGGATCTGGAGATCTCCTCCTTCTTTATCACTTCTCCAAAAATCAGATCTGGATCTGATTTTGATGATCTTCAAAACTCTTTTTAAAGATGTGAGTTGTCTCTTACAGCAGTGCTGCCTTGTTCCTTTTCCTGTCGCCTTTCTCTTGCTTGGATCGCATGAAACTTGTGTCCAAAAATTCTTGGGTGTGGATAGGAGATAGAACACCTAAAAGTGGCATGGAGGAGAAAGAGGGGCAGTCTTGTGGCATGGGCAATGGGTCAAGCATCTTTGATCTTGGCATAGATAGGATTTTTATAGACCCTATTGCACCATGCAGTGCCACATCATCTCGACCAATCATGGCTTTTCATGCAATCAGATCTCAATCTGATTGATGGAATGACATCATCTAATCCAATCAGATGAGAGCCTCTCTGAATCATCCTTAGATGGCATCAAGATTGGGTCAAAGCAGTCTTCTAGGTGCCATCCAAGTAGAATCCCCGAAGCAACTGGAGTTCCATCTGTACGAGACTCCAGATGCTTTATCCATGAGCACATACCTCCCTAGGTGTGCACCCCTTATCCATCTACTTTTTAGTAGGTGGACTGGTCCAAGAACTCTCTCCTATGATGGCTTGACACATGGGCAGATGTCTAAGTGTCAAAGGTCAATGTTTGACCAAATGTTCGAAGTAGGATTTAGCAAGTGATGGAAAAAGGTAGGTATTGTCTCAAATTCATCTCATAAATTAAGATAATCCTTTTCTAACCTAGACAATCTTCAATCAGAGCAAGTAAAGATACCTGAGTGAGCCTAGACATATTTGGCTTAATCGAGACAAACTTTAATGATAATTAAAGGAGAACATTAGGCTCAATCATGTGCTAGCATGATTTCCTTGAATGTAATTGAATCTAATTCAAATCAATTGAATTGGGTTAGTCCAATTGATGATATTCAGATCGAAACCTTTGTTTGAATAATTCAGTTAGGTTCAGTTTCATATGGTAATGAGATATGTCACGATCTCAATTATCGACACATTGAAACATCTTCCGATGGATCAAAACTTTTTTGATTCAGGTAACTAGTATGATTGATCATCTAAATCATTCTAATGGCTCTTAAAATCCATTAGTGACACCTAGTAGCATATGGTGGCAATCCATCAGAACTGAAAATGAACCTCTCAATGTAGTTATCTATGTGATTAAGTTCTTCTATCCTGAACCCCGACTAGATTGGGGTTAAGGTAATCTCGTCAAACCCTAATATCCATCATATGATTAATCATTTGATTCAAGTCCAATGTGAAAATCTTAATAAAAACTCTTTCTATTATTTCACTCTGCCATGGCCATGGGCTTATGGACTTGATTCTCATGATCATCATAGGGCTACTCCTCATCTACCGAGGTAGATAGATTTCCTATTGGTGCAATCCAATTCCTACAATGAACATGCTATAGCCAACATACACCTCAGGATTCCAAATGCCTACGAGACCGAGCCATGGTGTAGTCAAACTATAATGTCCTCAAGGTGAACTGCCAATGCACCTCAAATGAAAGAACCAGATACATAACTACAGCTTCGAGCCAATCTTCAACGAGAAGGTAGACTTCCTAATGATTGCTCGAGGTGGTCACGCTCAGTACCCTCATTCTCTAACAAGTACCTGTACTCTCGCTCTGGTGTCTCTACACCATAGACTTAAGACTCATATACTATAAAGAAGTGATTATACACCAACCTTTTGAATCAGTCACCATCCTCATGATGATCCTACGGTTAGGAGCATTTTATAAGTTAATAATGAAAATTCATATCTTAAATTTTCAACTCTTAAAAATAAGAACTATCATTGCCATTAACTTAAGGGATGTATCACAGACACTAAATACATATTATGATAGAAAATAACCCATTTTATTATTTATAGTCAAAATTATAATTTTGCCCTTAGAAGTGTATAACAAGTGTCAGCCAATTTTGACTTCTAGGGCACACATATCTAACAGTTCCTTGGAGAAAAGGTCTTCGTCTTGACATCCAAAGTTGATGTCTTGAAGGGACAAAGATAAGAGAAGATTGTCTTCTCTTATTTTTTCTTTTAAGTATTTGCTTCTCATTCTTTTATATATTGTTTATGTGATAAAAAATCTAAGAGAAAGAGAAGAATAGGGCATGGGTATGAGTGCTCCAAGATGTTGGGGCTTGGTGGTCCTTTTTGGATATGATCTTATCATGTCCTGATGAGAGAAGAAGAAGAGAAAAAAGGTCTTCTCTTAGGATTTCTTTGAGAGCCCTTTTTCTCTAATTTTGGTAGATTTTTTTTATGAGAAAAATCAGAGAGTATTAGATCTGGAAGTATAAAAAAAATCTAGAGGAGAAGGTCTCCTCTTGTCCTAACATAAAGATATTTTCAGATCATCAGTCATTGATGTCCTAAAAGAGAAGATCTATCTTCTCTTAGGGTGTGTTTCCTTATTTTTATTTTTTGATTTTTGGAAGATCCAAGGGTTGGATTTCTCCCTTATTCCTCCTCTTATTCTTCATCTCTTGGAGTGTCCAAGAGATCTGAAGAATAATTTTTAGATTAATCATCAGGCGGGATCCGTGAGAAGCTAGCACTTCAAGCAAATCTTCGTTCGACGAACCTTCGATTTGTGTTACAGCCTCGTGTGGACTTTTTGTAGAGGTCAGACGTGTGTGTGGCTCTAAACAAAACAACAAAAATTAGTCGTGGAGTTCTCAACCCATGTGAAGGTAAGAGATTTGATCTCTTCTCTCACCTAGATGCGATCTAGGATTTAGATCTAAAACTATTCTAAATCTAGGGTATTGATTTGATCAATACCAAAATATTTATTTTCTGATTTATGTATACATTTGATATGTTATAGGTCCTAGATGCAGTATTTAGTAATTAGATTACATGCTTTTATAGATTAAAAAGTTTAATCTACATCTTCCACTATGATTTATTTTAAAATTATTTTAAAATTCAAGCATGAAACCTTGTATATTTTCCATTAGGAGGAAGAAGGAAGGGAAGGGTTGCTGGTTTCGGGGTCGGGTTTTGACCCATAGACCCGGATTCATTAAGTATAAATCCACTAATCCTAAGCCCTTTTGATAATTGATTGAACCAGACCAAATTGAGCTAGTTAAATTAGGTTCAAGAGATTTTGCAATGTAACCCCTGACAAAATTAGTATTCAATAAAGCTCCTTTCCCATAATTGAGTAAACTAGTATAGGGATTTTTGTAATTTAGTCCTTAATAAAGTAACTAATTCCATAAAGATCCTCATAAAATTGCATTTTAGCCCCTATTATAGAGTTTATTACCTAAAGATATCTTTGGATTATTGTTTAGTTCTTGTAATAAACTTTATTACACAAATATTCTCTAAAATTATGGTAAGGTCCTTTTCATGAGGTTTTATTGCATAAAAATTTTATTTGCACATTATATGGTTTATTTTTGTGCTACTAATTTGTTTATATGCAAAACAAAATTTATAGACCTATTATCATATTATTGATATTATGTTCAATGCCATATAAAGTTATTAGATTTATTATATTCAAGAATAGTCATAGCATCCTGGATATAGTAAATACCATATAAAGACTATAAAATAAAGTAAATGGCATGTGAACAAAATTGCGATTAAGTCATAAAATAATTTTCTGTACCCATAGGAGGTAGTTATTTCTATGATTTAATTGAAATAAGATGATAATTTAAATATTGATGATAGGATTTTTTCTAGACCCATAGGTGTGAAAATTTATTATCTTTTGATATCTATATTACTGGTCTTATTAATAAAGTATTAGTAAATTATATGCATGATGCACCTCTACCCATAGGAAGGTTAGAATTTACTACTGTCTAAGTTAAATGTAAAAAAAATTATTTGCTTTTGATAAAGTTTAATTAATCTCATTATTTGATAATAAAAAGTGAGCATGTGTTATATATAGTATTAATTCCCATAATTATTGATGGTATCATAGAAAAAATTTTCTTTTTTAATGGATTAAGTTTCTTGGAATAAAGAGAGAAAAATAGTGCTCACATTTGGATATGTTGACCTTGATTTGGTATATCGAGTTGATGAACTTTCACCACCTATAGATGAAATTATACCATAATAGAAGAGCTTTTTAAGAATCTTGAGACATTCAATGGATTCAATTTGCTCTACAAGAAATAAAACTTAAAGTAGCATATTAGGAGATCATGTGATAAGGCTCATAATTTCATGTATGCTATAGGGTAGAAATCAGCAAGCTCTTAAGGTAAAGACCAGTATTCGTGAGTAGATAATATAAATAAGAGATATCGCAGCATAGTTAATCTGATATTAAAGATTTTATATTCCACTTTATTCTCACTACTTTTTTATTAAGTCAATCTCTTTAGATCTCCTATAGTATACATAATGAGGAATGGATAGTTAAAGAATTACTGGCCAAATATATGTACAAGTGGAGAAGAGATTGAATCAGAAGAAGATAAAGAGTGTGAACTTTGATTCACATTAAGTTAGTGGAAAAGTAAGTAAAGAAAAGGGTGTACCTTATTGGATCTTGTTACCTCTCTGATACTAATTGTTGGAGAGAAGAAGAACAAAATAGATGGTTGGTACCTAGAGCTTAAAGTTGGAACCAAAGAGAGAAGAGTAGAGAGTTTTTAGAAAGAAAAGCTTAATTATATCCACTCTATTGTAAAGATACAATACCTGGGTTTATATATCCTAAAATTTCTGCTATACCATATGAACCCTAATAAACCCAAATCCCAGCTGAAAATTTTTTTTAAACTAACTCAATACATGAAAGCACTCACCGAGCTCATGTACATATGTCTCACATGCTCTCATCCCCTGGATCTGAACCTGACCCATACATGAGTTAGCCCCCTTAAGACCTTTTTGGTCCAGACCTTAAGACCCTAGGATAAAAGCCTATCCTAAATCCAAACAGAAAATTCCATATGTTCTGTATGCCATCATTGAGCCGGCTCTATCAAGAGCCGAGCTGCCTCAACTGCATCTTGCCCGAATCCTATTTTCTATTTGCCTAAGACATCCAGCTTGACTACACCCCAAGCCAGCTCGATTTCAGCCCGAACCAGCTTGACTGCGTATCCAAGCTAGCTTGCCTGTGTGTCAGCTCCTTGTCTTAGCTGATTCTTCTCTGGCTTTGATCCTTTGCTCCACCTTGTGTCCTAGGTTTTCGAAGAACCTACCAAGCCCCTCAAGATCCTTACACCTAAATCTCAAGTCCTTGCAGGGCTACACGCCACCTTCATCTAGAATAACTCCTATTCTAGCTCTAAGACTCACATCCATCTTGGTCTCCCAGAGCCAACACCCTGGCTCTTCCTGTGGCCTCCCAAGGCTTGGGAGCACCACATCAAATCATATAATCTTCATCTTGGTGTGCCCAAGCCTTGGCATACCTGGCAATGTTTTCTTATATGAACCCACTGTCGATGCACGCTCTGATAGCTACTTGTGCACATCTTGCCACCATTATTCTTCTTTAGCTGCTGAGATTCCTTTGAGGCCTTTGGGATGACCGCCTCCATTGTTGAAGACCTTGGTTTGCTTCTATGCACTATCCTTGAAATTGTAAGCATCTTTCTGCTTGGCAGCTACATCATTTATCTTGGACTTTCTTAGAGAATTTATAGCAATCCTATATCGGCATCTGCTGCATACCCTGACATGGTCTTCAGAACTTTGCTTGTCCTTCCGCACGTGCTGCTCCACCTATAACTATGCATCTCCGACGTTGGTGCTATGATATTGATCCTCCTGCACTCCTCAGCTCTGAACTCATGTTACACTCTCTCCATTTGTGAAGCCACCTCTGCTCAGTGCTCCACCTAAAACCAAAGTTCCCTTGATGCTGCAGAAGCTGACTTTATAACCAAGTCCCCCGAGGATAACCACTCAACACTACACTGCTGAGCCTACTGCTGTGCCTCAAACACCATCGCTACCCCTTCGGATCCTTCGCACTCTGTAGATCTATCCAAAACTATCTTAGATACACCGCACCCCACGGGCTCCTCCGAGACTATCAAGAGCTCATCCGACTCTTTAGTTGCAGCGACTGAACCGATGGACTCCAAGTTTTCTTCTGCCTTGCACTTCTTTCAAAGCAGACATTCTCGCTTAAAGTGTCCTGCTTCACCACACTTGAAGCATCTCTTGGATCTCTTGCTACCCCTTCACTGATCCTTCTTCATCCCTTGCTTGAGCCTCTCTAAAACCATGAGACCGTCTTGGAAGACCTCCCTCTTTGTCATCCATTTTTGCTGCTTGTTGGATCTTAGCACTGATACGATCTCTTCGTACATCAGTGTCTCCTTACCATACAGCAACATCATCACCAACGGATCGAAGCTCTTGAGTAGCGAACATAGCAGTAATAAACTTTTATCCTCCTCTTCATGATCCATCCTAATGTTGAGCAAATCCATGCTTATCTGGTCAAACCGCTGAATATGCCTAGTAACATCCTCGCCCTCTTGCATCTGAAGGTTGTATAGTTGCTTTTTTAGCACTAACTTATTGCACATATTCTTCTCCATGTACAACTGATGTAACCTCGATCATAAACCCATGGGTGTCTTCTCCTCCAACATGCCATACAACACCTCATCTGCTAGACAAGTCCTAATCGTGGTACATACCCTTTTCTCTAAGGACACTCACTCCTTATTTGTCATCTCCTCTGATCTATCTTTCAAGGCCAAATCCAATCTCATCTGAACAAGCAAATCCTCCATCCTAACCTTCCACATCATAAAATTTTTCTTTCCATCAAATTTCTCAAATCCTACCTTCAATCCGCCATTTTTTATGATTGTACAAATCAAAAATAGCAAACAGGTGGATCTGAAAAAATACCTTGACTAGGAACGTGGACAGCAGTCCTGTGATCTCTTTCTTCCTCACGAAGCCTGGAGAAAGTCTTTAGATCTAAACCTCACTACTGATCTCTATTAAAATCTGATCTTCTTCCTCCTCCACACTCAACCAGACTCTGATACCACTTGTTGGATCCTATTACCTTTCTAATACCAATTGTTGGAGAGAAGAAGAACAAAGTAGATGGCTGACACCTAAGGCTTAAAGTTGGAACCAGAGAGAGAAGAGTAGAGAGTTTTTAGGAAGAAAAGCTCAATTATATTCCACTCTATTGTAAAGATACAATAACTAGATTTATATATCCTAGGACTTTTGCTATACCATATGAACCCTAATAAACCCAAACCGCAGTTGAAAAACTCCTCTAGGCTAACTCAATACATGAAAGCACTCACCAAGCCCATGTACATATATCTCACATGCTCTTATCTCTTGGATCTGAACAAGACCCATACATGAGTTATCCTCCTTAAGACCTTATTGGTTCAAACCTTAAGACCCTAGGATAAAAGCCTATCCTAGATCCAAATAGAAAACCCCATATCTGTATGCCACCGTTGAGCCGGCTCTATCAGGAGCTAAGCTGGCTTGGTTGCATCTCGTCCGAACCTTATCTTTTGTCTGCTTGAGATAGCCGGCTCGACTGCATCCCATGTCGGCTGGATCTCAGCTCAAGCTGGCTTGACTGCATATCCAAGCCAGCTCGCCTATGCGTCAGCCCCTTATCTTAGCTAATTCTTCTCTTGGCTTTGGTCATTTGCTCTATCTTATGTCCCAGATTTTTAGAGCACCAACCAAGCCCATCAAGATCCTCACACCTGAATCTCGAGTTTATGTAGGGCTACACACCACCTTCACCTAGGATAACTCCTGTCCTAGCCCTAGGACTTACACCCATCCTAGTCTTTCGGAGCCAACACCCTGGCTCCTCCTGTGGCCTCTCAAGGCTTGGGAGCACCACATCCCTACATACCTAAAGTGCCAAAGGTAGAAGAGAAAAAGCATTTATTGTGGCATTAGGTGAAGCTATTAATAAAGTTATCAAATACTTCTTCCATAAAAGAAAGAGATGCCTAAAGAAAATCTGCACAAAATATAAAAGATGGCTGCAAAAGAAAAATATCCCTTACTATTGTGTATGTTTTGAATCCAATTTAGTAAATATTTTTTATTTTACCTAATGGATTGAATCTTGTGTACTTCTGCACATTATCAACAAGTTACAAAATTTTTTATTAAGAAGTTCTCTGACTGAAAGTGAATGATTTATTCTCATTAGAAAATAAGAATGTTTACTTATTAAGATAGTTAGATGCTATAGGATAACCTTAGATCCTAGAGTAGGTCTTTATTTTGAAAATATTTTCATGTTATGGCATCAAGGTTGGAAAGAGTCATAAAGCTAATGCAAAAAATGATCTTAGAATCATCAAAGTTCATGAATTTTGTAACATATAATAACTACATAAAGATAAAATAGATATACACATATAAGAGTGCCAGAAGGAGCAAAGAAACTTTAGAATTCATTCATACTATTATATGCAAATCTTTTCTCCAAATCTAATAGATATTTATTTTTTGTCACACTCATTGGTGATTATTTACTTTATATATTTATACTTTCCATTTGGTAAGGCTGATATCTTTAAGGCCTATTAAGAAATTTGAAATAGAGGTAGAAGAATAATCAAAAATAGTGATTAATGTAGTCATATATAATAAAGGTGATGAGTACTGTAGTAGATATACTAAGATGGAACAATAGCCAAAATCATTAGTAAAATTTTTAAAGGTACAAGATACTGTACTGTAGTACATAATGCCTAGTACAACATGTCAAAATGATATTAGCTATAGCTAAGGTTTATAATCCACAAGAAAAGGTATGATCTCAAAACAACCAGTGGTTTTTTATTGGTTATCTAGAGAGATCAAAATGGTATAGATTTTATTGTCCATCTCTTATATCACAGATAGTAGAAAATTAATAAAGCTAGATTCTAAAGATTGACATATTTAGTGGGAGTGGAGGTCCTTAAGACATTGTCTCAAGAAAACACTAAGCCTATAAAATAAACTGAAGTAAAAGTTTCTATTGTTATTCTTTGAAATAATATTCAGGAATCATCACTTCATCAAGTTTCACTCTATGAGATTTCTATTGCCAAAGAAGTAATTATCTAATCATCACCATAAATGATTCAAGTGACAATTCTCTAGAGATCAATATAAGTAAGAAAATCTGCTATGTCTATAATCTATATGGTGTATCTAGCTAATATGGGTAAAAGGGTCGATGACCTTAATATGTTCTTACAAGCCATGAGTGGTGTAAACACCTTCAATGGTTGGATAACATGAAAGTAAAGCTGGGCTCTATGGATAACACCCATATCTGAAAATGTCATGGTCTTAGTAGCTCATTTTTTATTTGAAGCTACATTAGATGGTTGTAAGAATAGTCTTTCTTAATGGTGATCTAAAGGAAGAGATTTATATGGTACAACACATGAGAAATTTTATAGTCAGTGGACAAAGACATGTAGTTCATAAATTAAAAAAATTTAGTTATAAACTTAAATAGACTTCCACATGATGGCATTTAGATTTTAATTGGATCATCATTATTTTTGGGCTTAAAAAAAATTTATGTACCAAAGGTCAGTGGAAGTAAGTTCATAGTATTCTGCTTGCCAACAGTAATTTAAGTCTATTTGAGAAAACCAAATAATTTCTATCTCCAAATTTTAAGACGTAAGATATAGGTGAAGTCACTTAATTGTTATCGACATTTAGACTCATTGAGATAGATCCTTAAGGCTACTTATGTCGAAAATGCACACTCTTCCCACACGGATTGGTGTGGCCATTGGTGATTAGTCAAACAACAAAGAAGTACTTCTCAGAGATTAATGCAGAATCATGATCAAACAATTCAAGAAATAAAGAAGAAGAGAAGAAGAGATTTTCGGAAGAAAAGAGCTTTTATTCAGTGTATTTCAGCATACTTACAATCTTGACCTATTTTCAGTATATATACTTTATAAAGGGTCAAGTCCAAGCTCATAGAAAAACTCTCCAAATCGAAACAATCCACATACACAAAATAATAACCCACGAAAATTGAGCCGGCCTAGTTTTAGATTGAGCTGGCTAACCTGCGACTAGATCGGCTCAGTCCTAGACTGAGCCGACCTAGTTGTGTACCGTGCCAATAGCCCAAAAATGCTATTTTCTATCTGAATTTTCTTCTAAGACCTAGCCGATCTAGTTCTGGATTGAGCCAGCCCAGTTTCCAACTTAGCCAGCTCAGTCTCAGGATGAGCTGGCCTAATTTTTGAACTTTGCTAGGAGAGCTGATTTCTCTTTCGGATCGGTCTCATCTTTCCATGACCTATCTTCTCATGTTTTCAAGACTTAGGAGTGCCACTTCTGAGCTTACATTCTCCACCTTAGTGCTTCCAAGTTCTTATGAACTCATCTCTTCTCAACAGATCCATCCATGCCACACATCTTTGAAAGCCGTCATTAGGGAGTACCTTCATAAGTGCATCAGACTGATTCTTCTTGGTATGGATCTTCATCAGTTTCACTTCACCTTCCTCCACCAGTTCTCTGATCCTATGGTACCTCACGTCTATATGCTTTGTACGTGCATGATAGACTGGGTTCTATGCCAACAGCAGAGCACTCTGACTATCACTGAATAGTATAATTTTATTCTGCTCCACCCCCAACTCATCAATCAGCCTCCAAAGCCAAAGGACTTTCTTTGCAGCCTCCGTTATCCCAATGTACTCGACCTCTATGGTAGACAAGGTCATGATTGGTTAAAGGATTGATCTCTAAGATACCGGTCCATCATATACGTAGAAGAGGTATCCAGTAGTAGACCTCCTTGTATCAAGATCACCAGCATAATTTGCATCAACAAATCCTTCCAGAGGATCTAAACCTTTACACATCTTCATAGATTATTCTCCAAATCCTTCCGACTGACCACCAAACACCAAACCATAATCCCTTATTCCATGCAGATATCTCAATATCCATTTCAATGCTTTTCAGTGTTCCTTCCCAGGGTTAGCCATGTATCTACTAATCATACTCATTACATGTGCTATATCTGATCTACAGCACATCATAGTGTACATCACACTGCCTATAGCATTTGCATAAGGGACTCATTTCATGTACTCTCTCTCCTCTTCTGACTTGGGGCTCTATAACTTGGAGAGAGATATATGGCTCAGCAATGGCATCTCTGCAGGTTTGGCCTTCTCCATCCCAAACCTCTCCAAAACCTTCTCGACATACTTTTCTTATGACAAATGCAGCACTCCTTTGCACCTATCTCGGCAAATCTCCATTCCAAGAATTTTCTCAGCTTGACCCAAATTCTTCATCTCAAACTCAGATAATAATGTCCTTTTCAAACTTTTCACAGCATCCATGCTTCTACTGGCTATGAGCATATCATTTACATACAATAATAGGTATAGGACATCCTCCTCATCTACATCCTTGACATAGACATAACAATCATGTTCACATCTACTGAAACCCAAGCTCAAGACAAAGCTATCAAACCTTCGATTCCACTGATGAGGGGATTGTTTCAAGCCATACAAAGACTTCTTGAGTAAATACACCTTTTCTTCCTATCCCATCTCCATGAAATCATCTGGCTACTTCATGTAGATTCTTTCCTCCAAAGTCCCATGAAGGAACGCCATCTTCACGTACATCTGTTCCAATTCTATGTTATGCTATGCCACCAATGACAGCAAAACTTGAATAGATGTATGACGCACTACAGAAGAAAAAATTTCTATGTAGTCAATCCCTTCCCTTGGTGAGTATCCCTTTGCTACCAGCCTTGCTTTGAATCTGACTCAACCTTGTTTTGAAGGTGCTTCTTTCTTTGTGAACATCCACTTTGAGCCAATAGGTTGAGTACCCTCTGAAAGATCCACCAGCTGCCATGTTTGATTCTTCTCAAGTGATTCCATCTCCTCCATCATGGCTTGTATCCATGAATCATGATTCTCACTCTTCATGGCCTCTGCATAATTCTCTGAATCTCCATTAGCAGTGATGAGCACATAGGAGATAACCTCATCAATGCCATATTTGATCGATCTCCTAATAGTACGCTAGGGCTTGTGCAAAGCCACTCCCACTGGCACATCTTTGTTTGATATCTATGGCTACTCCTGCACATCTATCTAAACTGCCAGCCCTCCATGCTAATTTTCAATCTAAGATAATACTTTTCTGTCCAGCTCCACCTCAATAGGAACACTCCTATAAATGGATGTAACCTACATGCCATCATTCTCCGACTAGCCATTGCTGTTCACCTCTGTTTCTTCAGTTCCATCTATCCCAAACCTCCTCAAGATGCTCTTCTCATCAAAAATAACATTCTTGCTAATCACTGACTTCTGTGCCTGAGAGTCCCACAGTAGGTATCCTTTGACTCCTTATGGATATCCTATGAATATCATCTTTTGAGATTTTAGATCCAATTTGCTCCTCTCGGTTGCCTCCACATGTGCATAGGCTGTGCAACCAAAGACTTTTAGGTGGTCAAGCTCCACCTTCTTTCCACTCTAGACCTCCTCTGGAATGCCTCCATTCAGCTTATAATGAGGGGATCTGTTCACAAGAAAATAAGAAAAAGTTAGAGCATCACCCTAAAAGAACTTTGGGAGTGATGTCTGTAGCCTCAAACTTCGTGCCTTCTCGATCAGTGTTCAGTTCATCCTTTCTGTGACACCATTCTGCTGGGGAGTCATCTTCACTATGTAATGGCATTTGATGCCATTTTGCTCACAGTACCTCCTGAACTCCAAGCTAGTATACTCTCCTTTATTGTCCAACCTCAGACACTTCACCTATCTTCTTGACACCTTTTCTAGTTCAGCTCTCCAGACTCTGAATCGGGCAAACACCTCTAATTTTTCTCTGATCAGATAAACCCATACCTTTCTTAAGAAATCATCAATGAAAGTGACAAAGTATTTTGCCCCACCTTTAGCTGAAACAGGAGCTGGTCCCCACACATCCGAGTGCACTAAATCCAGCACTCCCTCGCTGTGCTTGGTACTTCTGGCAAACTTCATCCTATGTTGTTTGCCAAAGATGCACGGCTCACAAAGATTTATGCCCTCCTTCTTTAGGGTTGGGATCATACCTCTTCTGCTTAGTTCAATAAGCCCACGGTCACTCATATGATCCATTCGATAGTGCCATAGCTGATATAAAATATGCTCCTCCTGTGCCGCTCCTAGCACCTCTGCACTATCATTTACCACTGAGCCTTCCATTCTGTAAAGATTATTGCTCAGTCTTCTACCTCTAATCACCACCAAAGCTCCATTAAAAATTTTCAGACATCTACTCCCAGTCTGGCTACTAAAAGCATAACCCTGCTCCTCCAAGTAGCCCAAAGAAATCAATTTTTTTTTCAACTTCGGTACATGCCTAACATTTGATAATGTACGAATGTGAAGGAAAATCCTGATTTCCCAGTCCAGGTTCATCCAGATCTGATCAGATCAAGAGATATATTTCAAAAATTTTTCTCTTGATCCCAATCAGATCTTGATATATTTTAAATCTGATTCTTATTATTTTAATAAATAAAATAAAATAAGATAAATTAAATCAAATTTAATTTACCTGATTTGGGTAATCCTATTACCCTGTAGATGATCCTGATTGCAGCGGAAGGTTCTGGATCTAGCCACGCAAGCGCCTGACCTCTACCGGTATCCACCCGGGTTGGATCTGGAGATCCTCTTCTTCTCTATCACGCCTCCAAAAATCAGATCTGGATCTGATCTAAAGGATCTTCAAAACTCCTTTTGAAGATCAGCAATCGTCCTTTGCAGCAGTGCAGCCTTCTTCTTTTGATCGCCTTTCTTTTGATCTGGAACGCACCAACCAAAATCCAAAACCTTTTAGGACGTGGAGAGCAAGGGGAGAAGAGACTATGGCGTGGAGAAGGAGGGGAGAGGCAGCCTTGGGGCATGGGGTTTCTCAATTGAATTGCATTAGAATCTGAGTTGGGTGCAGGGTCTTATTTATAGACTAAGCGTGATCCAACTCCTCTTCCTCCCAACCAATCACAACCCTTTGTGAAATCAGATCTAAATCTGATTGGTGGGAATAGAGACCCCTGGATTCCTCCTTAGAGGGCGCCTAAGACCAGTCAAACTAGATTCTTAGTAGAACTCTGATTGGAATCCAAAAGGGAGGTGGAGTCCTTGTCCAACAAGGACTCCAAGGCGCCTCCAACTTGGGTGCACGCCTAGGGTGGCGTGCGCCCTCCTCCTTGCCAGGTTCTAGCAGGAGGACAGGCCCCCACCAGTTCTCCAATAGGTGCATGAACAGTTGGAACATAACCAGTCTAAAGTGTTTATGGTCAACATTTGACCAGTCAAAGGTCAACTTTTGAAAGTCAAAGGACCAAAAATGGCAGGTGACCAAAAATGGCAGGTCATGTCTTATAAAATAAGACAACCTTCTCTAACTTGGACAACCTCCAGTTAGACCATATGAAGGCCTCTGATTGAGCACAAACTCCTTTGGCTCAGTCAGGACAACTTATTTGTGATAGTAAAAGAAGAACGTTAGGTTCAATCGAGTGCTAGCATGATTTCCTTGAACCTAATTGAATCTCATTCAGATCAATTGAACTAGATCAGTTCAATTGATGATCACCAGATTCAAACCCTTATTTGTGTGACCCAGTTAGGTTCAGTTCTGTATGATAATGGGATATGTCATGATTTCTATCATAGACATCATCGAAACTCCTTTCGATGGATCAGAACTCTTCTGATTCGAACAGCTAGAATGATCGATCATCTAAATCATTCTAATTGCTCCCAAAATCCACCAGTGACACCTAACAGTATATGGTGGCAACCCATCAGAGCTGAATGCGAACCTCTTGGTGCAGCTACCTGTGTGATTAAGTTCTTCTATCTTGAGCCCCGATCAGATTAGAGTTAAGGTAAACTCGTCAAACCCTAGTCTCTGTCATATGATATAATCATTCGATTCGAGTCCAATGTGAAAATCTAAATAGAAACTCTTTCTATTATTTCACTCTGCATGGCCATGGGCTTCAGGACTTGATTCTCATGATTATCATAGGGCTGCTCCTCTACCACCGAGGTAGATAGATCCCATCTTGATGCAATCCAGTTCCTACAATGAACATGCTATAGCCAACATACACCTCAGGGTTCCATATGGCTAGGAGATCGAGTAATGGTGTAGTCAAACTATAACACCCTCAAGGTGAACTGTCGATGCATCTCAGGTCAAAGAACCAGACACACTACTGCAGCATCGAGTCAGTCATTGACGAGAAGGTAGACTTCCTAATGACTACTCGAGGTGGTCACGCTCAGTACCCTCATTCTCTAATGAGTACCTGTACTTTCGCTCCGATGTCTCCACACCGTAGACTCAAGACTCATCTACTAAAGAGAAGCGATCGTACACCAACCTTTCGGATCAATCACCATCCTCATGATGATCCTATGGTCGGGAGCTGTTTATGAGTTAATAATGATTATTCATGTCTTAAATTTTCAACTCTTGAAAATATGAATTATCATTACCATTAACTCAAAGGATGTATCACAGACACTAAATACACAGGTGTGATAGAAAATAACCCATTTTATTAATTATAGTCAAAATTATAATTTTGCCCCTAGAAGTGTATTACAAGTGTCAGCCAATTCTGGCTTCTAGGGCACATATATCTAACAATCTCCCACTTGTCCTAAAGCCAATTGGCTACAAGTCTAAGTCCCATCTTCTCAAGGTGGGCTTCGATCTTCTGTTGTCCCAACGGCTTTGTAAGTGGGTCTGCCACATTATCTGCGGAGTTGACTCTCTTGACCTCAATGTAACCTTTCTCAAGGTAATCGCGGATGAGATGATATCGCCGCTCAATGTGCTTGGACTTCTGGTGAGACCTCGGCTCCTTAGCAAAGGCTATGGTGCCATTGTTGTCGCAGTAAAGAGGAATGGCATCTGATGGCACTACTCCAATTTCTGCAGCAAACTTTTTGTACCAGAACGCTTCCTTTGCAGCCTCTGATGCAGCTAATATATTCTGCTTCCATGGTGGAATCTGCTATCACAGTTTGCTTGAAACTCTTCCAGCTGACAGCTCCACCATTGCACACAAACAGACTTCCAGATGTCGACTTTCGATCATCTATATCAGACATGAAGTCCGAGTCTGTGTATCCTTGAACTTGGAGTTCTCCATTACCAAAGACCAACATCATATCCTTAGTTCTTCTCAAGTACTTAAGGATACATTTCACAGAAGTCCAGTGTTCTTCACTTGGATTTGACTGATATCTACTTATGACACTCACAGCATGGGCTATATCAGGTCGTGTACATAGCATGGCATACATGAGGCTCCCTATTGCAGAAGCATAAGGGATCTTGCTCATGCATTCTATTTCCTCAGGTGTGCTGGGGCACATCTTCTTGGAAAGATGAATACCATGTCTGAAGGGTATTAATCCCCTCTTAGAGTTTTCCATACTAAACCTCTTTAGTACTTCCTCTATGTACATCTTCTGTGAAAGTCCTAGCATCCTATTCGATCTGTCCCTATAGACCTTAATTCCTAGAATAAAGGATGCTTCACATAGGTCTTTCATGGAGAATTCCTTGGACAACCACATCTTGACTGATGTCAACATGGGAATATCATTCCCAATAAGGAGGATGTCATCCACGTACAATACGAGGAAGACAACAGCGCTCCCACTGACCCTTTTGAAAACACATGGTTCCTCTTTATTTTTGATGAAACCAAACTTTTTGATCACATCATTGAAACGAGTGTTCCAGCTCCGAGATGCTTGCTTAAGTCCATATATGGACCTTTGCAGCTTGCAAACCTTGTGATCAGTATCACTGGATGTGAAACCTAGCGGCTGTTCCATATAGATATCTTCCTCAAGATATCCATTTAGGAATGCCGTTTTCACGTCCATTTGTCATATTTCATAATCGAAATAGGCTGCAATAGCAAGCAATGTGTGGATGGATTTTAGCATAGCTACCGGAGAAAAGGTATCCTGATAGTCAATGCCTTCACGTTGACTATAACCTTTTGCCACCAGTCTAGCCTTGAATGTCTCCACATTCCCATCTACACCAATCTTTCTCTTGAAGATCCATTTACACCCAATAGGTACTATACCTTCTGGTGGATCTACCAAGGTCCAGACTTGGTTTGAGTGCATCGAGTCGATCTCTGACTTTATTACCTCAAGCCATTTCTCAGAGTCGATATCTGATATCGCCTCATTGTAGGTTTTGGGATCATCACCATGAGCACCATTACCTATGAGGAACATTTTCTCTACGTCCTCTGAAATAATACCTAAGTATCTTTCAGGGGGACGGGAAACTCTTTCCGATCTACGAGGTGGAGGAGGTAGTGTTCTTATTGGCTCAACCTGATTTAGTTCCAATTGGTCCTTAGCTCTTTTCACTTGTGAGACTTTCTCATCAAGCTTAATCTGCTTTCCAATGCCACTATCTTGAATAAACTATTTTTCAAGAAAGATGGCATGTCGACTCACAATCACATTGTGGTCTTCTGGAATGTAGAAATAGTATCCTAATGACTCTTTAGGATATCCTATGAATCGAGCTCTAAAGGACCTAAACTCTAACTTGTCCGTTTGTTGTCTTTTGACATAAGCCGGACAACCCCAAATTCTGAGATGACTCAGACTTGATTTCTTACCATGCCATATCTCATACGGTGTGGTAGGAACAGTTTTAGAGGGAACCCTATTCAGTAAATAGATTGAAGTTAACAATGAGTGTCCCCAAAGAAAATCAGGGAGGTCTGTGAAGCTCATCATGGATCGAACCATATCCAATAGAGTCTGATTTCTCCGTTCTGAAAACCCGTTGAGTTGAGGTGTTCCTGGTGGAGTCCATTGAGAGACTATGCCATTTTCCTTAAGATAGTCTAGGAATTCCTGGCTAAGGTATTCACCTCCTCGATCTGATCGAAGAACCTTAATGGATTTTCCAGTTTGTTTTTCTACTTCATGTCTGAATTTTTTGAACTTTTCAAAGGCTTCAGACTTGTGTCTCATAAGATACACATACCCATACCTAGACAAATCATCGGTAAAGGTAATGAAGTAGACAAAATTGCCTCTAGTCGGCACATCAAATGGGCCGCACACATCAGTATGTACTAGGGCAAGGAGATCTGTGGCCCTCTCCCCATGTCCAACAAAAGGGAGTTTAGTCATTTTGCCTTGAAGACAAGATTCACAAGTTGGATATGACTCAAAAGTCAATGGACTCAATAGCCCATTTTTCTCCAATTTGTTAATCCTATCTTCTGCTATATGACCTAATCTCAGGTGCCATAGATATCTGTCGTTTGGACTATCCCTAGGTCGTTTGGCATTCACATTTTGCTCGATAGTTAAAATAGGTACATCAATATGCAACTGATAAAGACCATTAACAAGGAAACCATTTGCAATTTTATTTCTTTCATAAAGAATGTTACAATGGTCCTTAAGAAGGTGATCACATAACCTTCTTGTGCTAAGCATAAAACAGAAATCAAATTCCTGCTAGCTGCAGGCACATAATAACAGTCTTTTAAAACTAAGTCTAAACCAGATGGTAATCGCAGAGGGTATGTTCCCACGGCTACTGTAGCAACTCTTGCTCCATTACCGATGCATAGGATCATGTCTCCATCCCTCAGCCTCCTGCTATCCTCAAGACCCTGCATAAAAGTGCACAGATGAGCACTAGAACCAGAGTCAAGCACCCAACTGGATGCATAAGAAACCGTAAGGTTAGACTTAATAACGAGCATACCTCCAGAAGGACCTTCCTTCTTGTTCTTTAGGGTGGCCAGGTAAATAGGGCAGTTCCGCTTCCAATGGCCGTCGCTGTTGCAATGGAAACACTTTCCTTTGACATCGACCTTCTTCTTAGGTTCTGCCTTTTTGTTCTTTGATCCTTCCACCTTCTGCTTTTTCACAGACTTCTTTTTCTTTCCATAAGACTTTCTTTTGGAAGAAGTCCGTTCCATAGCAAGAACTGAGCCTTTAGAACCATTCATTGAAAGCTCAGAGGTAACCAGCATATTCATCAACTCGGCCAAGGAATTTTGAAGTTTATGCATGTGGTAATTCATGATGAATTACCCAAATGCATCAGTCAAGGATTGCAGAATAATATCGTTCTGCAGATCCAAGTCCAACTTCACACCGAGCTTCTCAAGCTCTTCCATGTCCTTGATCATTGTCAGACAGTGATCTTGGACTGACTGCCCATCACGCATCTTAGCCTTAAAAAGTCATTTTATGACTTGATATTTGGCTGCGCGACTCTGTTCACCAAACATCTTCTGTAGGTGAGCCAACATTTGGCGAGCAGTCTCGATATCTTCATGTTGGCGCTGGAGCTCATCAGACATCGAGCCCAACATGTAATATCTGGCCTTATTATCTTCGTTAATCCATTTTTCCAGAGACGCTCTCTGTTCAACAGATGGATGGGCTGGTAATGTGGGAGGGTCCTGGTCCAAAACATGGGTTAACTTCTCGGAACCCAAAATAATTTTGTAGTTCCTGAGCCAATCTTTATAATTGGGTTCAGTCAGTCTATGTGTGTCCAGGATACGTGCCAATGGGTTTGACGCAGACATATTCCTATAGAGAGTCAAAGATTCTAGTTAGGTACTGTAATTTTGACTTGACCAATTTATTTAGGAATTTTATTTTTAAACAAATTAGCTCCCACTATTTTTCTTGGATCCCTACACTCCCTCTGTAGAGATGCAAAAATCTCCGCGATTGATGATT
>QRFJ01006309.1:0-34411 GCA_006176705.1 Cocos nucifera | reverse complement strand
TTCTCATATGGCAATTAGTTGTGGACCGGATCAAAAGCAGAAAGTTTGAATTTAATTTGAATTACCTTTGGATAGAGTTTTAGGAAACTAAAACTCCTTCTATGCATGCCACCCTCCTCTCCCTATTTTTTCTCTATTTTATTTGAAGGAAAAGGAGAGTATTTATGCAACATTTGAAGGTGGTCCATGCCTAAAACAAAGAAGGGGGTGCCTAAATGTTGGGTGCCCCAACTAGTTGCCATATTTATTTTTTCCTAGTCTAAGAATTTGATCCAACAAGGACTCCTTTATAACTTATTATATAGGATAAATTTTGGACTAATTTTTGAAGATATTCTGGATCTTGGAGAGTGCTTTTGGGTGTGTGAAAACTGAGGTGAGTGACCTCTTGGGCTTGGGGTTTTCATAGACACTAATCTAGGTGTCTAGGTGAGAGAATAGAGAAGAAAAAGATGATCTTCTTTTCGGATTGCTTTGTTCTTCTCTTCTTCTCCTTCTTTTTGAGATTATATGAGAGTGTTTCAGATCTAAAATCTTTTCTCTTTCTTATGTTCTTTGAAAAAATCTAAATCTAAAAGAAGAAAGCACTGAATTGATTGTCGAAGAAGGATCAGCATAGTACTAGCATACTATACTAATTTCCTGCGTAAGACTTCTAATCGGGGTTCGTGGGCTCGTGTGAACATTTCTTGGAGGTCGGACGTGTGCGGCTTAGAGTGTTATCCTAAAGCTTGGATCAGTAAGTTAGAATGTCTAACTTGCATAGGTAATATAGATTTGATATGTTATTGCATACCTGCATTAGATGTAGGGTAGATACATATTAATACAATCAACATGTTCTTCTTTCTTATATATTTAATTTTTGATTTAATATCATGATATAATCATATAATAGCATCTTAGATCTAAAAATTCTCTATTTTTTATAAATAAATTTTGATTTATTTTAGTTTTTCATGGTCTGATCTTGAAAAAGTTTTAAGATCTAGTCCTGAAATCCTAAATCTGGTTCCTTTAATTGGTATCAGAGCTTAGGTTCATTATTACATGATTATATATACATATTTAGATTATTTCTTAGACTAGATCTAATTTATAATCTGATTATTAAATCTAAAATTAAAAATCATGATCACACAAATTGATTATAAGGTTGTCCTACTGTAAGGTTTATCTCTTATAGTGGAGAGATTGTCCTAGTTCATGTAGATCTATTTTTTATCATAAATTAATTAGATATAATCTAATCTTATTTATAATTTATTAGATTTAAAAAAAAATTATATCTAAAAATATAAGTTTTAGATTATATGGATTGATTATAAGGTTGTCCTGCTGTAAGGTTTACCCCTTACAGTGGAGAGATTGTCCTAATACGTGCTGATATAAAACATTGATCATAAAAGTTTAGATTAGATCTAAAAAATTTTATAATCTAATTAAAAATATTTTAATCTAATTTTAATCATCATAAATGTGTAGATTTGATCTAAGGTAATTTATGATTGATTGAAGTTGAAATTATTTCAATTACATGAACCTGTTTAGATTAGATCTAAAGTAGTTTCATACTTATTTTACTTACATGTTGATTATGAATCAAACATGCAACTCAGTTGGTAGAATCAGATTATAAAAATATTTTATAAATTTAAAAATTATTTTTGAAAAGCCTAACCCCAATCCTCAATCTAAAACTTAATTAAGAATTAAGAAATTATTTGATTAGGATCTAGGATTGTGAATTGAAGATCCTAAGACACAAATCATAACACATTGGATTAAATTGGTTAGTGGGATTAGGTTCATTAATTGGGTTAGACCTAGGGTTAGATTAAAGAATGGACTTAATTAGAGAATTGACTAAATCTAATCAATTGTTGTCTTAGATTAGATCAAGGATTCTCTAGATCTATTACAATAATTATAGTTGGTCAAATCCATGTTTTTAACAAGATCCAAGATAGACTTGATTCTTGGCTATGCGATCTAGCATGAACTGTTAGGTTGATCTAATCAAGACTAATTAAACCAGTTGGTGCTTAAGGTAAATTAGATTGGTGGTCTTTAATTGGCAGCCCACTTACCTAGCCATTTTTGATGGTGTCTAAGCCAAGCTTTAGCAGACCCTTCCACTGATCGAACTTACCTGATCTCTTGGTAAAATTATATTTTGATTGGATCATTTGACTATTCGAGCTGACTCATGTCAGCTAGGTAAATTAGTATGACTGATTTAGGTGCTCCTAGACCAGCCTATTAATGGTCTTGCTTAAGCTAACTTGGTGAAGCTAGTGAAAGGATTATGACAAGCTAGTTCATCTGATCTTCTTTTTTAAAAAAAATTAAATTTTTTAAAATTATTAGGTCCCTAAAATAAAATAGTTATTGTGACAACTAGATCATAGCCTCCCATTAAGTGGGTGATAATGGATCCATTAGTTGGATAATCATTGAAGGCCCAAAGGCCTAGTGCTTATCGGCTAATGGAATTATCATTTATTAAATTATTTCTTGGCTGCATCTTTCTAAATGATGGTTAGGTTAGCCAACTAAAGTTGAATCTAATCATTCATTAGTTTAATCGATCAAGTATGGTCATGTTAATGGTTGGACCTAATCGGATCTTTTCAGTGGAGGCCAAAGCCTACTAATCAAGGACTGGGATAAAAATTTAATTACTAAAAATTATTTGAAGAAATAATTGGTTATGAACCTATCCTTTGATGTACACGGATTGGCCAACCAAAGTTGGGCTCGTGTGCAATCTATGAGGATCTTAGTACATACTAAGGAATTAGGATAATTCCTTGAATTAAAGGTAGAGTCTATTAATTCGAATAAAATAGTGGGAGAACCTTTTGATTAAAGTCCAAATCTTTAGATTTAATGAATCAATTACTAATTAGGTTATGATTTTTCTTTATGCAAATATAGCCACTTTCCTATCGCTCCGATCATTGTTGGACAATGATGAGTTGGTGGGATCTAATTTCAGTAGCTGGTATCAAAAGTTGAAGATAGTCCTGAAGCATGAATGGATCCTCTATGTGTTGACAGATCCTGCACCTAAGGAACCAGCTGTCAATTCACGTGGAACAGTCAGAGATACTTATCAGAAGTGGCTCAGTGATCGAACCATGATGCACTACATTATGTTGGCTACCATGAGCGATGAGTTCAATCATAGATTCAAGATGGCTCGACCTAAAGATATGCTTCAAGTGTTGGAAGATTCTTTTGGCACATCCGATGACATTGAAAGGCACTAGACTAGTTGTGCCATCTTCAACGCCAGGATACAGGACAGTATCTCTATCACTGATCAAGTACTATGCATGATCGAGCTGATAGAATGATTAAGCAAGCTCAGCTTTTCCTTGCATAAGAAGCTAGGGAAGGATGCAATACTGAACTCGTTGCCCAAGTCCTATCTCCCATTCTTCACTCATTATAGAATGACAAAGCCTAAAATTGACTACCATGGGTTACTGGGATTGCTTTAGAACTTTGAGAAGGATCACCAACTCCACAAGGAGTCGGTGAACTTAGTGGAAGGTTCATCTTCTGGTTCTCGATCCTTTAGAAAAGACAAGAAGAACAAGAAGAAGAAAGCAAAGAAGGTGCAAGTTTAGGCTATGACATCTGTGCAAGGCCAGACCAGGAAGATCAAGCTCGATAAGAGTCATGCTGAATGCTTCTTTTGCAAGGAGGAGGGCACTGGAAGAGGAACTATCCTTAGTACATTATCTCCTTGGATCCAAATAGGTAGAAAAAGAAGTCAGCTATTGCTGAGCAAGGTGTTTATATGGTAACTTCTTGTATTTTTTCTATTTATGATTATACTAATCGGATATTGGATACCAATAGCCCTTACCATATTTGCAATTTATTGCAGAAATTACAGGTCAATAGGAGATTCAAGCAAGGAGAAAGGTTCCTGAACGTTAGAGATGGAAGACCAGTTTCAGTTCTAGCTTTAGGAATCTTGAAACTTGTATTTGAATCCCATACTGTTGTTCTTAATGATTGTCATTTTTATCTTAATTTTTTTTAAATATCATTTTTGTAGGCCTTTTGACTAAAAATAATTATGAAATTTTAATAAAAAAATAAGTTTGTAATATCATTATGAATGGTGTTACTGTTTTCTGTGGATATTTGAATAATGGTGTATATATACTATCACAACCTATTAACGTAGTTTATTCAACTGGCAAGCATCCTAGATTAGATAGTGTGTCAGATATCTACTTATGGCACTGTAGGCTAGGTCATATAAACAAGAATAGAATAAACAGGTTGACTCAAGAGAAAATCTTTGAAGTCAGTGATTGTGAATCCCTTCCAACCTATGACTTCTATCTTCTTGGTAAAATGACCAAGTCACCTTTTATTGAAAAAGATGAGAGAGCCACTGTGCTTGTAGGTCTAGTACATACTTATGCATATGGACCAATGAGCATAAGTGCTAGAGATGGATATTTCTACTTCATCACTTTCATAGATGATATATCTAGATATGGATAAATCTATCTGAAGAAACACAAGTCAGATTCATTTGAAATGTTTAAACGATTCCAAAGTGAAGTAGAAAAATAAACTAGAAAGAGTATTAAAACTCTTCAGTTTGATTGAGGAGAATACCTTTTTGGTGAGTTTCTCATATATCTAGGAGAGAATGAAATTCTCTTCCAATAGACTCCTTTAGGAACACCAAAGTATAATGGTATATCTTAAAAGAGGAATCGACTCTGTCAGACATAGTCTGATCCATGATGGATTTTGCCAGCTTGCCGATATCCTTCTGGGGATATGCACTCGAATCGACTTGCTATCTGTTAAATAGGGTTCCAAGTAAGTCTATAGTTAAGACTCCAAATAAGATATGGATAGGGCATAAGTTAGTACTTTCATATCTTAAGGTTTGGAGATGCTCGGCTTATGTCAAATGGTTAGTTACAGATAAACTTGGATCTAGGTTTGACAAGTGCACATTCATAGGGTATTCAAAAGAGATCAAAGGATACTATTTCTACCATGCTGATGAATAAAAGGTGTTCATCTGTCTTAAGACAACTTTTTTGAAAAAGAAGTTCCTTGGTGAAGGAACTATTGTCTCTAAGATTAAACTTGATGAAGTTCAATAGGTAGAAAAATCGATACCTATAACTGAACCTGAGTCGGATTTGATTAGATCAGATCCGAACCCTAGTATACCTACACCATTAAGACGATCTGGTAGAGTACCGCATCATTCGAATAGATACTATAATTTCTTAGTCTGGGATGGTGATCCCATCGAACTCGATGAGAACGATGAGGATTCGATTACCTTTATGGATGCTATATAGAGACCTTATTCCAAGAAATGGCTTAAGGCCATGAAATTCAAAATGGAGTCCATGAAGGTCAATGATGTGTGGATATTGGTTGACCCACCCGAAGGAGTTAAATCCATTAGATATAAGTGGGTCTTCAAAAGGAAAAGGAGCGTAGAAGGAAAGGTGGAGATCTATAAAGCTCATCTAGTTGCTAAGGGATATCATCAATATTATGGTATTGACTATGATGAGACATTCTCTCATGTGGCAATGCTCAAATCTATTCGGATAATGCTTACGATAGCTATCCATCTAGACTATGAGATCTGGTAGATAGATGTAAAGACAGCTTTTCTAAATGAAGAGCTGACTAAAAAGATATATATGATACAACCTGAAAGATTCACATCCATAGATGAGTCCAAGGTATGCAAGCTTCAGAGTTCTATTTATGGATTGAAGCAGGCATCTCAAAGTTGGAACATATGTTTTGATAAGATAATCAAAATGTATGGCTTCGTTAAGAATGGAGAAGAGCCCTATATTTACAAATGGGCAAATGATTCGGTAGTGATATTCCTTATCTTGTACGTGGATGATATTCTTTTAATTGGAAATGACATCCCTACACTATAGGGAATAGAAGTCTAGTTGTCATCATAGTTCTCCATGAACTTGGGAGAAGCATCCTACATCCTAGAGATGAAGATCCATAGGAATAGATCTAAGAAGATGCTTGGATTATCCCAGTCCACGTACATAGATACTGTGCTAAAGAAGTTTAGCATGAAAAATTTCAAAAAGGGCTATCTTCCAATAGGTTAGAATTTTTCTCTCTAAAAAAGATTGTTCGATAACTCCTAAAGAGAGAGAGCGTATGAGTAGAGTCCTATATGCTTTGGTAGTGGGATCTATCATTTACACCATGATATTTATGAGACCAGATGTGGCATACTCACTAGAAATAGTAAGTAGATACCAGTCTGATCCTGAAAAAAATTACTGAAAAATGGTTAAAGCCATCCTTAAGTATTTGAGAAATACTAAGAATCAATGGTTAGTTTATGGTGAGTCAGATTTGAAATTTATGGAGTTTATAGACTCCAGCTTTCAATCTGACCATGATGATAATAAAAGCATGTCAGGATATATCTTTACTCTAAATGATGGAGCTATCTACTGGAAGTGTTCCAAGCAGCATACTGTGGTAGGCTCTATTTATGAAGCAGAGTACATCATTGCATCAGATGCCGTGAAAAAAGCTGTGTGACTGAGAAAGTTTATCACTGAGCTTGGAAAAGCATTTTTCCTAGATGGTCCAATCCTGCTCTACTGCGATAGCACTGGTACCATAGCTCAGGCGAAGAAATCAAAGGCATACCAGCGGACGAAGCACATTCTACGCCACTGATAAGAGCACGATGTTGTCATTAAGACATCATATTTATCAGTTTAATTTTGACTTCTTAAATCAATTAAAAATAGATAGTAAGTGGAGAGTTGGGTCGAATCCATAGAGAAGGTAGTATTTTAGTTTTAAAATATTTAATTTTTATAAAAAAAAGATTTTAAAAAAAAAATTAAAGTTAGAAAATAGAATTATAAGTAGAAATTAAAAAGTGCAGAAATTTAAACTTGGTACTAAGATCTACTAGTTAGATCTTAGCATCTATTTGTAATAAAATAAAGAGCAATAATTAAAGTATAAAAATTAAATTATAATTAAAAATAAAAAGTTAAAATTTAAAATATATAAAAATAAAATTTAGATTAATTAGAATTTTAGAATTTAAATACATAGAATTTAAAAAAAAGAAAAAAAAAATTAAAAATAGCTGATCTTGATCTTGGATCGGCATCGGTGTTGAGATGGTGTAGAAGCCAGCTCTTCTTCGCAGCATCCATTGCTTTGAAGTAGCCTCTAACCCAAGTATGACTCTAACTTTTATCAAACTCCTTTCCATGATCGAAGATAGATTGATTTGGAGGCCTGGGGTCCTTTAAATAGAGTTAGGAGGGCTGGAGATCTTCTTTGTAGACAATGTGGGACTAAGAAGAATTCTGATTAGCAAAATATGAAGAAATTTAAATGAAAATTAAATTAAAATAGCCTTTGGAAGCATTCTGTTGAGTTCCTTAAATCCTGACCGTCAAATTTTGATCAAATGATCTAAAAATCATCAAAAATGGAGTTTTAAAAGCCTAGATCCACTCAAAATTAATTTGGACCGTTGGATCATGTCTGATGATGACAATCTGGCCATCGGATCTTGTTATGGATGTTTGATTGGCACCGAGAGCTTCTTGGACCATTGGATCTGAGTTTGGAGCATTGTCGGTCATTGGATCGCGATTAGTGAGGCTAATGGAAATCGATTCAAAGTAGGAAAAAGCCCTAGCCGTTGGACATAGATCGGCATCAATCTGGACCATAGGATGGCATAATTCCTGTAGCTATGGACTGCATAGATTGATCACATTGCAAACTGCAACCAATCAGCACTGACCTTTGCCTGTGAAATTACCATTTTGCACTTGTACGCTGTGATGAATTTCTTGTAGATCCTTTAGCGGTCTTGGACCACCATGTGGCTGGCTGTGATTGGCCGAATTTTGCTGAGCTAATGGTCCACGTCTGATTTCGTGGATTGGTGGACAACTTCTATGGCTTAGTTGATTTTAACAGCTCGGCTTGGCTTGATGAGCCGACTGCACCATTTTTTTTAATTTTAATTTTTTTAAAAAATTCATATCTAGTCCATTTTAGCTTTAATTTTTTTCAAACTTATTTTATTATGATAAAAAAATGAGCTTTTTTACTGATGATAATATTTAATTTTAAATTTTTATTATTTTTAATTAATTTTTTAATTAATAAAATATTAATTTCTTAAAAATATATATAAATTGATTATTCACTTTTAAAAATAAATATAAATTAATTGATAAATTAATATTTTTATTAATAAATTTATGGTACTTATCAACCACTTTCATCTGGTTTGAAAGATTGTAGATTAAGATGACATCGACCTTCAGAAGATCAACAGAAAGAAGAACCTGGTCGACCCCTTTACTAAAGCTTTGGTGATAAAAGAGTTCAATAATCACAAGTCGAAGATGGCCAATTATAAACTACCTTTCTTCGGACCCAATCGTTTCTGAATCATTTTTCTTAGACACCAGTCAAATTGACTAATCCTAATCCGGTATAACTCGTAGAGTTTCTTGTCCTAATGAGTTCGAGTTCTTAGGACCAATGTCTAATTAATTTTAAAATTAAAGGTTTAGATCAATGCATGATACTGGTTAGTTGTTTATGATCTAAGAAAGGATGATCAAATCCCCATCTTATATTGTTTAATGGGTTGTCCTTAATTTGATTTAATATGATATGCAATTAATTAAATTTTGAGAAGCTTACCTTGTCTCCAGCAATCACCAAAAAAAATAAAAATAAAAATAAAACTAATATGATGCATGCTCTAAATAATTAAAATTTCTAATCTTGTCATGAAGCTTCTAATTAGGTTTAAGTAGATATTTTTTAGATTAATTTAAAAATAAAATAAATAATAATAAAAAAATCTAGGGTTAGGATTGATCTCACCAAGCAAAATTGGAAGCTTCCCTCCTTGCCCTACTTTGGTTCTTTTCCTTTTTTTTCTTTTTTCTCTTTTTTCTACAAAATAAAGAAGAAAAAAATTAGTAAACACTATTTACAAAAAGATAAAAAAAATAAAAAAATATTTATAATTAATTTATAAAAAAATCAAAGAAATAAAAAAATTAATACTCAAGCCTTCCCAAAAATGATGCCAAAAATTTTATAAGAGAACGATGTTGTCGTTAAGATACCATATTTATCAATTTAATCTAACTTCTTAAAATAATTAAAAATAGATAGTAAGTAGTGAATCGGGTTGAATCCATAGAGAAGATAGTATTTTTAGTTTTAAAATCTTTAATTTTTATAAAAAGAAGTTTTAAAAAAAAATTAAAATAAAAAAATAAAATTATATGTAAAAATTAAAAAGTACAAAAATTTAAACTTGGTATTAAGATCTACTAGTTAGATCTTAGCATCTACTTGCAATAAAATATAGAGCAATAATTAAAGTATAGAAATTAAATTATAATTAAAAATAAAAGCTAAAATTTAAAGTGCATAAAAATAAAATTTACATTAATTAAAAATTTAAAATTTAAATATATAAAATTTAAAAAAAAAATTAAAAAAAAGCTGATCTTGATCTTGAATCGACGTCGATGTTGAGATGGTGTAGAAGCCAGGTCTTATTTGCAGCACCCATTATCTTGAAGCAGCTTCTAATCCAAGTATGGCTCTAACCTTTATCAAACTCCTTCCAATAATCGAAGATAATTGATTTTGGAGGTCTGAAGACCTTTAAATAGGTGTTGGAAGGCTAGAGATCTTTGTTGTAGGCAATATAGGACTAAGGAAGACTTTGATCATCAAAAATAATAAAATTTGAGTGAAAATCGGATTAAAATAGCCACTCGATGCATTCTATTGAGTTCTGGTGAAGTCTGGCCATCAAATCTGGATCAAACAATCCAAAAAATGCTAAAATCAGATATGTAATGGCCTAGATCATGTCGGATTAAATTCTGACCATTCGATCGCATTAATCAGAAGGAGATCTAGCCATTGATCGCATTTTGGATACTTAAATCACCATCAGAGTCTTTATCAGCCATCCGATCATCACCTAGAATGCCATCGGCCATTCGATCATGCTTAAGAAATTGATTCAAATAAGGAATAAATAGCAGTCGTTGGATCTGGTTTTGAAGAAATTCGATCGTTGGATCAAGATTTGGAGCATCCGGAATTGTTGGATCATGAGCGGAGAGCTAGAAAAACCAAATCAAAATTGAAAATGACCCTTGCCATTCGATCTTCACCGACAGTGATATGGACCATCCGATTATACTTTACTATTCATATGGATTGCAGTGGACCGGGTTTTCTGTGAGCTACAACCAATAAGCATGCGGTATTTATGGAAAATGACCAAAATGCCCTTCCTTAAGGGTTCATGATGAGCCATGATAAAACTAACATCAGCAGCTTTAGATTGGCTTGGCTGGCTTGGCACGTTTGAATGCACCGATTGGAGAATGCATGTTGGCTTGGGTTGCAAAGTCGGCTAAGCCATTTTCTTTTTTTTTTTTTATTTAAAAATTTATATCTAGTCTATTTTAGCTTTGATTTGCTTCAAATTTATTTCATTGCAATCAAAAAAATGAGTTCTTTTTACTGATAATAATATTTTATTTTTTAATTTTATTATTTTTTAATTAATTTTTTAATTAATAAAAATATTAATTTTTAAAAATATATATAAATTAATTATTAATTTTAAAAATAAATATAAATTAATTAATAAAGTAATACTTTTATTGATAAATTTATGATACTTATCGGCCGCTTTCACCTACTTTGAAAGATCATGGATCGAGGTAACGTCGATCTTCAGAAGATCGATGGAAAGAAGAATCTGACCAATCTCTTCACTAAAGTCCTGGTGATAAAGAAGTTCGACAATCACAAGTTGAAGATGGGTATTAGATACTATATCGAATGGCTTTAGGACAAGTAAAAGTTATTGAAAAATATGTTCCAAAGTCAATCATCAGTCTATTGACAGTTGAGCTATATTATAATTATAATTAATTTATTAATTAATAAAAAAAATTTTTAGAATTTTTTATCATCAGTTTTTCATCTTCTATCAAACTTCATTATTGTGATAAAGTCCTTAGGACTATTTAGGTTCGATAAAGAGAGGATTTATCTATTAGTCCTTAAAACTGTTCATGACCAAATGATAGGCTGTTAATTAGGACGACAGCATCTATCGAGCATAGGTCGCTATATGTCATATAAGTTGGTTGTCCTCTTAACCAAGGAGTGTGGAGATACTGGTATGGCATATAGTTGAGATGTAGGGATACATCATCATTGAACATGATCAACTCCAAAGCATTCTATTGTCGAGAATGTCTCTGATAGGATATGGGTATAAGTATCTCATAGACCTGAGATCACCTCAATGGCTTGCAAGCAACTCATTATGCTTTGGTACTAGACTAACTAAATTTTTAATTCAATAATGGAAGGCTTCTGGGCATAGTCAAGTACTTACAAAGTCGGTATGTGATCAAGATGGAATTAACCACTCTAAGAGTTGGAGAAGAATGTATCACTATATTTCAATATAGCAAAATCTTGGCCAGGATAATCTATGAGATGGATTTGGTATTTTGAAATACAATATGGATAGTTTGATCAGAGTTGATAGTTGAACTCTGAGGTGTCCTACGAGCATTTTGGTCAAGAGGATGAATTATATGAAAACTATATTCATATAGATTCTAAGGATGTTGTTCTACATATTCGACTTATCCGATCATCTAGTACCATTGCTAGATGGTCACTTTAACTGATACAGAAATTTATTCCTGTGCTACTGGCTTAGGTTTAGACCTATGGGATCACACACATTAGAGTTCATAATCTAATCGGATGATTGATCAACGATTGAGAATCATTTTAAGGTTAAACGATCAATACGATTGATGTTTAACCTAGTACAATTATTGTAGAAGGATCGATTAACAATTTAATTGTTAATTGACTTAATTTGATTAAGTCAGAGGACTGAAACTAAGTCTAATTAAATATGATTTAATTAGATTTGATTTATGCTTGATTGGATCAAGTCCAATTGATTTATTGGATAAGCCAAGTGTAAGAAAGAACTAGTCCTAATTCAACTAGGACTTAGGTCAACCCAATTTTTTAATTTGATTAGAAAATTAAATTAGAATTAAATCTGATTTAATTAAGTTCTTAATTAGATTAGGGCCTAACTTAATTGGGTTGAGTTAATTCTGATTTGATTTGGTTTGAGAAACCATATTTGACTAAGTCAAATATGGAATCCTAGTAAGACTAGGATTCATCTTGCACCACCTATCTCCCTGGTCTTCATGCATGCCCACTCCTCTCCTTTCTTTCTCATATGGCAATTAGTTATGGATCGGATTAAAAGCAGAAAGTTTGAATTTGATTTGAATTACCTTTGGATAGAGTTTTAGGAAACTAAAACTCCTCCCATGCATACTGCCCCCCTCTCCCAATTTTGTTTGGTAGAATAAGAGAGTATTTGTGCGACATTTGAAGGTGGTCGATGCCTAAAACAAAGGAGGAGGCACCCAAGTGTTGGGCACCCCAACTAGTTGCCATATTTGTTCCTTCCTAGTCTAAGAATTTGATTCAATAAGGACTCCTCTATAACTCATTATATAGGATGAATTTTGGACTGATTTTTGAAGATATTCTAGATCTTGGAGAGGCCTTTTGGGCATGTGAATACTAAGGTGAGAGACCTCTTGGGCATAGGGTTTTTATCGACACTAATCTAGGTATCTAGGTGAGAGAATAGAGAAGACGAAGAGGGTCTTCTTTTAGGGTTGCTTTGTTCTTCTCTTCTCCTTCTTCTTTTTGAGGTTATTTGAGATTGTATCAGATCTGAAATCTCTCCTCTTTCTTTTATTCTTTGGAGGAGTCCAAATTTAGAAGAAAGAAGCACCGGATCGACTGTCGAAGAAGGATCAGCACAGTACTAGCATACTGTGCTGATTTCCTGTATAGGACTTTTGATCGGGGTTCGTGGGCGCATGTGAACATCCCTTAGAGTCTAGACATGTGTGCAGCTTGGAGCATCATCCTCAAGTTCAGATCAGTAAGTTAGAATATCTAACTTGCATAGATAATATAGATCTGATATGTTATTACATACCTGCATTAGATGTAGTGTAGATACATGTTGATATGATCAACATGTTCTTCTTCCTTATATTTTTAATTTTTGATTTAATCTCATGCTATAATCATGTAATAGGATCTTAGATCTAGGGATTTTCTATTTTTTATAAATAAATTTTGATTTATTTTAGTCTTTTGCTGCCTGATCTTGAAATTTATCTTGAAAAAGTTTTAAGATCTAGCCCTAAAACCCTAGATTTGGTTCTTTCACTGGATTGCTTTGGGTACCGACCCATTATAACTTGTAAAGTTATTATCCCTTTAACTAGCACAATGTCACCGGTGAACCCAACTAACGAAAAATTTATTAGACCCATCCTACTATCAAATATGGATATTTTAGAGAAAGCATCATAAAATAAGATATCAGTAGAGCTTCTATTATCAATTAAAATGCGACGTACATCATAGTTCCTAATATTTAAAGTTAATATAACTACGTTATTATGTGAAAACTGTACCCCATGAGCATCTTTCTCAGTGAAAGCGATAGTTTCTTCAGTCCGTTGCTTCTTTGTTGGCTTCAACGATCCACTGGCTTCTCCCCATCAGTGTCCCCCAGTAATAGTATTGATGATGCCAAGTAGGGGCTGATCTCCTTGCTGCTTGTCCCTCTGAGGTGGTTTAGGCTGTGGTGGAGCTCTCAGTCAATCTTCCCTTCTTTTCGATCGGTACTTGAATCAATCCAGCCATCCTCTTTTAATCAGTGCTTCAATCTCATCCTGAAGTTGGATACATTCTTTAGTATTGTGATCATGGTCATGATGGTAGAGACAGTACTTATTGGGGTTGCATCTGGCTGGGTGACTCTACAACCTCTCTAGCCTTGGTAGCTGCTCCTTTATCTCCAATAGTATTTGGATCTTTGTGGCATTCAGAGAAGCATAGTTGTGGAATCTTTTGGGGGGAGTTCCACCATGGTCTTCTATTCGGGCTTCTTTGTTGACAAGCTCAAGAGGGAGTTCAGACTCGTTTGCACTCAGGAGAGATTCGAGAGCATGGTCGACCTTCACTTAACTTTTCTTCAATTGTAGGCTTGCTGGATTTGCCTGCCTACTGCTCTTTCATGATTTCTTCATCTTGTAATCTGAAGGCTTCCTCCACTCAGGCATAGCCTTCAGTCCGGGTCAGTATGTTTGTAAAGTCTCAGAGGTACTTCTTCTCCATGAAAAAAAAGAGATCATTCTTCTGGAGGCCGTCCTTCAGTGCGGCCATAGCAACAGATTGGTCTAGGTTTCAGACCTTCAGGGCAATAGCATTGAATCGATTGACATAGGCTCAAATGGACTCTCCTTTCTTTTGCTTTATGTTGATGAGGAAGTCCGAACCTTGTCTTTGGTGATGTTTGTTAATGAAATGAGCCACGAATTTGTGGTCCAGCTAGTCAAAAAAAAAGATGGCATCTAATTTGAGGCTCGAGTACCAACTTCTTGTTGCTCTCTTTAGAGTGTAGGAAAATGCTCGACAAAGGATGACGTCAGATGCACCATGAAGTGGTATCATGGTCCGAAAGGCCTCAAGATGGTCGACCAGATTAGAAGTCCCATCATAACTCTCCAATTGAGGAAGCTTGAAATTCGATGAGATGGGCTCCTTCATAATTCAGGCAAAGAAGGAGGGATCGATGCAGATGTTATTATTGTGGATCAGGGTGGTATGGCAGAGCTCTTCGATCTACCGACTCATCTCCTGAAGTTTTCGATCGAGAGCATCATCTCGATCGTAGACCTTGGAGGGGCGTCGGCTGGAGATGGGGAGATTTTCTCCAAGAGAGAAATTATGATCGGAACAGGAGCTCTCCACCCTTTGCTTCCCCTTTCTAGGGGTTATAGGCCTACTTACCCAGGTAGGCTTTCTCTATGCTGGTTCTTGATGCTCCAATAGGGATTTCTTCAATGAAATTGGTGCCAGGGGCTGCTGCATGGTCTGCACTATTTTGGTGAGACCCCTAACCTACTATACTAGCAAGTTGAATTGCTCTAGATCCACCATGACTGTTGGTGGAGAGGGCTATAGTGCTAGTGATGGGATCAGAGTAGGCAGATCTGATCATGAAAGCAGTAGATCACCGAGTCATTGTCTTCTTTGATGGCATTTTCACTGAAAAAGAGAGATCAAGAGAAAGAGATCTAAAGAATTAAAGAAGAAAGGAAGAGGGTCAACTTGACTGAGCACTTCTTTTAGAATAAGGGCTTAAGAGGCCTTTCTTCTAGTGCCAATCCTGTTGGTACACAAAATGATGCTGGCATCAAAATTTGCTAGGGCTAGAGCAGATGAGATCATTGGTGAGACCAGCAAAGCAAAGCCCAAATCGGAGATGGGTGGCTCCGGCAGGACCCTCCGACGCTCAAGTCAGTTTTTTGGCCAATTGGAATGAAATACCCCAAAAGAAAAAAGAGTAGAGTAATGGCGAAGAAGGAGAGCTTCGAGAAAAATATATCTAGAGGATCTTTTTTATATACGGAGCATGTAACAAACTAATAATGACAGCCATAATTGTTTGGTAGTGGATCATTGAGGCCACGTGAAGTTTGTTATGGAGAGTGGGCTATCATTTATCATGACTTGTAGATAGTTGAGATCTATTTAAAGAAGTTCAAAAAAAGATTGGGGATCTCTGTGCCTACCGATTGATTATAGGTGTTTGCGAGTTGGATTCAGGATTGGCCGACTGAGCTTGAGAGTCAATCAGCATACAACGAACTTGCATCTAGTTGAAGTCCATTGAAGTGGTCTCTTACGGCTTAGAGAAATTCGGCCATGTTCTAGGTCATTTATGGGTAGGCTATTTTCAATCGAGCTCGACTAAAAGAAGCACGACTGAAGAAGCTCGTCCAGAAGGAGCGTGACTGAAGAAGTCCATCTGAAAGAAGTGCAACTGGAGGAGTTCATCCAAAAGGAGCACGACTGAAGGAGTCCATTTGGAAAGAGCACGATTGAAGGAGTCTTTCTGAAAGGTGAGACTGGAGGAGTTCGTCCAAAAGGTGTGCGACTGGAGGAGTTCGTCCAAAAGGTGTGCGACTGGAGGAGTTTGTCTTGAAGGTGCATGACTGAAGGAGAACATCTGGAAGGAGCACGATTGAAGGAGTCCATCTAGAAGGTGCGATTGAAAGAGTTTGTCTAGAAGGTGCGTGATTGGAGTCCATTTGAAAGGAGCATGATTGAAGGAGTCTGTCTGGAAGGTGCGACTGGAGGAGTTCGTTCGAAAGGTGCACGATTGGAGGAGTCCTCCAAAAGGAGTGTGACTAGAGAAGTCCGTCTGGAAGGAGCGCGATTGAAGGAGTCTGTCTGGAAGGTGCATGATTGAAGAAGTTCGTCCGAAAGGTGCGCAACTAGAGGAGTCCATTTGGAAGGAGCGTGATTGGAGGAGTCCATTGTTTACAATATTGGACTCCATCTGTCTTCGAAATTCATCACCAATCATGGTTGGGAGGATCGGGCTCTGGTCCTATCACTCATTCTAAGTCAAAAAGTAGGGTTAATAAAATAATAGTTCTCCTTTACTATCCTAGATCATCTGGCTGGACTTTAATGTATTTTTGATAAGTTCCGCAGCATGAACCTATTGCTGGGAAGATTGACGAATTTCTATAGAATGGAGGTTGGCGGCCAAAAATTTTGGTGGGGGTTATTTTATCTCCAATAGAACAAAAATAATAATTAAAATAAAAAGCATGAAAAAATCTAAACAAAAATTTGCTTGTTGCTGAATTTTACCATCCGTTGCTTTTGGCGTGGAGAAGTTGATGAAAAAAAGCTGCTGGTAGGTGTGCTGGAGGCGGAAGATGAGCCACGAAGAAGAAAGGAAAGAAGAATGAAGAAGGAAGGCTCTTCTCTGATCAAATACTTTTTCAAACCCCTAGCTCTCTTTTTGATCAACTCTCCCTCACTTGATTCAAAACCCTTACTCTCTCTTTGATCACCTCTCCTCTGCTCTCTATTTCTCTATATTTTTTTTCTATTTTTTTCTGTAGGTGTTTAAATAGGCTGAAGGGTATTCTTCGATGAGAAATTATGGTGAAATTAGGACTAAAAATCTCGGAATAATTCATATTGAAGCCCTGGATCATTTTGACCATTGGATGGTGATCAAATGCATCAAAAATTCTTGAAAAACTATGATTAAACTCCTAGATCAAGTAGGAATAAATAACAGCCATTCGATCTTCTTTGATGATGGCATCTGGATTGTTGGATTGTGTAGAAGAGGCCTTCAGATGCTTAATCAAAGCAGGAACCCACATCAGCCATTAGATCTTCACCAGCTTGAACCTCAGCCATTGGATGGTGCTTCAATCCTAATTGTCCACCTCTATGAGCCGATCATGGATCGAGTCTTTGCATAGATCATGCCATTTGCTGATTTTTCGAACCAATTTGGTTTGGACCAACCAGCTTTAATTAATTAATTAATTATTTTAAAAATTGGTTCCTGGCTTATTTGAAGTCCATTTTACTTTAAATTTATTTTCTTTGAACTAGAAATTAAGCTCTTCACATTGGTGAGCTTCTTTCCTGCATAAGATCAATAAAAATATTATTTTTAAAAAATAAAAAAATTATTTTATAATTTAATATTTTTATTAGTATATTTATACCACTTATCATACCCTCCAACTTAATCATTGCTAGTTCCTTAGCAATGCTTTATTTAATATTAATTCATCACCATGTTTTAATAAGATCCTCCATCATAAAAAATAGAGCTAAGATTAAAGATTAAAAAGTTTAGAAAGTACCATTAACTAAGTTTTGAGTTTCAGAAATAAATTTTGCAGTTAGTATAATCAGAAACTTTTGTAAAATACATCTAAATATCTACAGCACTTGTGTTTATGAAAACTAACTTAGCATTTGGGTGTTAATTTGAAGGATAAAAGTTTCTAACTTTTTTACTCCTCCTAGTCTATCTTGCTCAAGATTTTCTTTCTTGATAGATGATTTATTTTTATTTATTTTTTTATTTTTTTAAAAATTATTTAAATTTAATTTTTAAAATTAAATTTTTTAAGAAACTCTTTTTTTCTTTTTTTTATCTCCTAACTTAATCAACATTACATCAATGGAGAAAGGAAAAGTAAAGGATGCAATAAGGGACAGGAAAGAATACACTTGAGTTAGTCCAGACTGGTTCTTTAAAATTTTGCAAACTAGCTTGAGCTCTTCTTTTGTTTTCTTTGCAAAATTAAAAACACACACCAGATCCATAAAAGAGTAATAAGAAACTACAAAAAATAAAAGAAAAGAATTAAAACTAAAAAAAAGAAATAATCTATCTAGTAGTTCTGATTTATTGTCTTCAGCTTGGCTTTCTTGGAGCTCTAAGCTGGGTCTTATAATTGGAGGGCTTCCTTCTCCTTCTCAAGACTTCTACCAATAAAATGTTTTAGCCTGTGACTATTTATCTTAAAGGTACCTTTTGATTCATTAGAGATCTCCATTTCTCCATATGAAAAAATTTTAGTAATTGTATAGGGACCTATCCATCTTGATTTTAGCTTTCTTGGAAACAAATATAACCATGAACTATATAGGAGAACTTGCTATCTCTCATGAAATTCTTTCTTTTATAATGTGGTTATCATGCCATTTCTTAGTACGTTCTTTGTAGATCCTGGCATTCTCATAAGCATCATGGCAAAATTCATCCATCTCATTCAACTGCATCAACCTGTTCTTTTCTGCATCTTGTATATCAAAGTTAAGAATTTTCATAGCCCAATATGCTTTATGTTCTAGCTCAACAGGAAGGTAACATGCTTTACCAAAGAGTAACCTATATGGGGACATACCAATGGATGTTTTATATGTAGTCCTATATGCCCATAATGTATCATCTAATTTTAATGACCAATTTTTTCTAGATGTACTTACATTCTTTTCTAATTTTTTTTTTAGTTCTCTATTAGACACCTCTACTTGACTGCTAGTTTGCAGAGATATGGGGTAGCTATCTTATGAGTGACACCATATTTTTTTAATAAAATTTTAAATTATTTATTACAAAAGTATGTGCCCCCATCACTAATGATTGCTCTTGGAGTACCAAAATGTGTAAAAATATATTTTTTCAAAAATTTAACAACTACTTTAGCATCATTAGTTAGAAAAGCTGCTGCTTCTATCCATTTTGAAACATAATCTATATCCATAAGAATATATTGATTTGAAAAAGAAATAGGCAAAGGTCCTATGAAATCAATACCCCAAATATCAAAAATTTTACACATAAAAATATTGTTTAAAGACATTCATGTCTCCCAGAAAGATTTTCAGTTCTTTGATAGCAGTCACATGAAGAGACATAAGCATGAGCATCTTTAAATAGAAAGGGCCAATAAAAGCCTGATTGAAGAATCTTATAAGCTATCCTAGTTGGGCCTAAATGTCCTCCTACCTTCCAGCCATGATAATGGTGTAGAATTTTCTCCATCTCTTCCTCCAGAATGCATCTTCTAATGACCTGATCTACACAACACTTATACAAGAAGAGTTCATTCCAAAAATAATATTTAATAACAGATAAGAACCTCTTCTTTTGTTGAAAAGAAAAATCAAATAGAAGAACTTACCAATCAGGTAGTTAACAATATCAGCATACCATAAAAATATTCTACCTGATATAGCATAAAGATGTTCATCTAAAAATTCCTTCTTGATAGGACAAATATCTAATTCCTTTTCTATGATATTTTTCAATCTTGAAAGGTGATCAGCAACTGTATTCTCTATGCCTTTCTTGTCTTTAATCTCCAAATCATACTCTTGTAGCAGAAGAATCCACCTGATCAATTTGGATTTTGCATCTTTCTTGGCAAGAAGATACTTTAGAGCTGCATGGTTAGTATATATAATAACTTTGGATAAAATTAGATAGGAATAAAATTTATCTTATGCAAATACTACTGCCAAGAGCTCCTTTTATGTGGTTGCATATTTTTGTTGGGCCTCTATCAAGGTGCAGCTGGCATAATAAATAGTCTAAAAAATCTTATCCTTTCTTTGACCAAGTACTGCTTCTATGGCTGTATCATTAGCATCACACATTATCTCAAAAGGTTAGGATCAATCTAGTGCTACCACAATAAGTGCCGTGATTAGCTTCTTCTTGAGAGTGTTGTGTGCCTGCAAACACTTGTCAGTAAAATAAAAAAAATATATCTTTACATAATAGATTAGATAAAGGTCTAAAAATTAGAGACAAATCCTTTATAAATCGATGATAAAATCCAACATGCCCTAAAAAGCTTCTAATACCCTTTACTGAGGTCGATAGAGGTAACTTTTCGATTACCTCAACCTTAGCTCTATCCACTTCAGTTCTTTTATATGAAATTTTGTGGCCTAGGACTATGCCTTCTTGCACTATCAGATGACACTTCTCCTAATTTAAGATAAGATTAGTATCCTCACATCTTTATAAAATAAGAGATAAGTTATGCAAACAGTTATCAAATATAGACCCAAAGATAGAAAAATCATCCATAAAAATTTCAAGAAAATTTTCAATCATGTCATGAAAAATAGCTATCATGCATCATTGAAAAGTAGCTAGTACATTACACAAATCAAGTGGCATTCTTCTAAAAGCAAATGTACTATAAGAACATATAAAAGTAGTTTTCTCTTGATCCTTAGGTGCTATGGTAATTTGATTATAACCAAAATAACCATCTAGAAAACAATAAAAATCATGCCCAGCTAATCTTTCTAACATCTGATCTATGAATAGAAGAGGATCATGATCTTTCCTAGTTGCATCATTTAATTTTCTATAATCCAGCATACTCTCCACTCAGTCATAGTTCTAATGAAAATTAATTCATTATTATCATTTTGAACCACAATAATTTCATCTTTCTTAGGAACTACTTGAACATGACTCATCCATGAACTATCGAAGATAGGATAAATAATACCTACATCAAGTAGCTTGATTACCTCTTTTTTGATCACTTCTTGCATCTTTGGGTTGAGTTTTCTTTAGGGTTGGACCATAGGCTCATAGTTATCCTCCATGAGAATTTTGTGCATACAAATTAAGGAACTAATTTCTTTGATGTCTGCTATGGTCCATTCAAATGCTTTCTTGTGTTCCTTTAGTACTCTTATCAACTTTTCTTCCATTAAACCTATCCAAGAAGAAGAAATAATAACAAGTAAGTGGGAAGAACCTTCTAAGAAAATATATTTTAAATGAGAAGGAAGAGGTTTGAGTTCAAGAGTAGGTGGCTCTTCAATTGATGGCTTTGGGAGAGGAGTAGATGATCTTTCTAATTCTTCAAAACATGATCTGTATGTGCATGGAATGTATGGCTTGGCCTCCAACAATCTTATGCAGTCTATTTGCTTTTTATCTTCAGTCGAATCTTCTTTTGATTGGACAATGCAAGCTTCAATAAGATCCTCAAATCTATTTTCTAGAAAATACCCATGTACTAATTTATCAATATCATCAATTCGAAAATAAGTTTGATTATCATTGGAATGTTTAATAGCTTTAAAAACATTAAAAATAACTTATTCATCTTGGACTCAAAGAATTAATTTTTTTTGTTGAACATCTATTTAAGCTCCTTCAGTAGCTAAAAAGAATTTTTCTAAAATAAGAGGTACATCATAATCTTCTTCCATGTCTAGAATAATAAAATCAATAGAAAAAATAAATTTATTTATCTTTACCAAGACATCCTCCACTATATCTCTTGGATATTTAATAGATCTGTTAGCTAGTTGAAGAGTGATAGTGGTAGGCTTTGGTTCTCCTAGACCTAGCTTCCTGAAAATAAAGAAAGGCATGAGATTAATACTTACTCTTAAATCACATAAAACAAAACTACAATGATCAATAATGTAAGGAATAGTAAAACTCCCTGAATCTTTTAGCTTTTATGATAATTTATTTTAAAGTATTACTGAGCATTCTTCATTTAAGTTGATTGTCTCATGCTCCTTCAGCTTCTTCTTATTGGTTAGGATTTCTTTAAGAAACTTAGCAAACATGGGCATCTAAGCAATTGCATCTACAAAAGGAATATTAATATGTAAATTCTTTAGAATTTTAAAAAAAATTGATAATTTCTTATTTGGATGCTGTATTTATCTCTCTAGAAATGGTAGTGGTGGCACAAAAGGCCTCACATTTGAATCTACAAATTTTATACCAGGAGACCATTCATTTGCTAATTATTTCGATGACTGATGAATTTTAGTTGGCTGTTTTGTAATTTCCTCTTCAATCTTTTTATCCTAATGTGGCTTCTCTAGCACTTTACTATTTTTTACTATGATAGAATTTATTTGCTCTTTTGGATTAGTCTCCATGTTGTTAGGCAAGGATCTCTGTGGTCTCTCAAAAATTATCTTGGCCATTTGTCCTAGTTGTATCTCCAAGTTTTGAATAGTTGTTGCTTAGTCTTGCCTAAGCTTGGTTTTCAAATTTTGTATAGCTAATTCTTGGTTCTACATAAATTTGAACATCAGCTCCTCCATGTTAGGCTTTTTCTCAGGTATTTGGAATTTTGGAGGTGGCCATTATATTGCATTTTTATTACTCTATGAGAAATTTGGATGCTGCCTCCACCCTTGGTTGTATGTATTGGAGTAGGGATTATTTTACTGTGGCCTAAAAAAATTATCAAGATAGTTAGCTATATCAGGGGCTTTAGCAAAGGGATTACCTGTCTAGCAGTCATTTGTATTATGTCCTCCTCTACATAGCTCACATGTGATGCTCTGTATCTACATAGCTGATCCCTTAATATTGTTGACTTCAGCTCTAAGGACTGAAATCTTAGCTAATAAAGCTGGAACACAATCTACTCCTTGCACAGCTACTGGTCTTCTTGGCATCATGCGATCTATTTGTCACTGGTAGCTATTTGATGCCATCTCATCAATCAGATCAAAAGCTTCCTCCATTTTTTTATTAATGATACCTCCTGCTGCTGCATCAATCATAGAATGATTAGTAGAAGATAAACTATTATAAAAAGTTTGTACCAAATAATTGATAGTGTGGACATCTCCTCAGTAGTTCCTTAAAACACTCCCAAGCCTCATACAATGTTTTCATCTCCATCTACACAAAAGAAGTAATATCGTTACGCATCTTTGTAGTCTTGAAAGGTGAAAAGTATTTGGCCAAGAATTTTTGTGCTAGGGCATCCCAAGTAATGATAGAACCTATAAGAAGAGAATGAAGCTAATTTTTAGCTTTATAACATAATAAAAAAGAAAATAGCCTTAATCTAATGGCATCATCTGACACCCCATTAATTTTAAAAGTATCACAAAGTTTAAAAAAAATAAAAATATGGGTATTCAGATCATCCTACATGTATCCACTAAATTGGATAGTTGATTAAATTATCTGGATCATCGCAAGTTTTATTTCAAAATTGTTTGCTCTATAGGTGGTCTCCTGATGCTCTAAGCTGCATCAGCTATAGATGGTATGATGTAATCATTTAATGAACGATGTGCCACTCGAATAGCTTCTTATCATCCCTCTGCCATCATATCTAATCTCAGATTGATGTTGTTAGGATTTTTGGCTGTCATGTTTCTTTCTTAATTTAATCTTCTGATTGTCCTCTCTATTTTTGGATCAAAAGATAGTAGGTCACTATGTGTAGTGTGTGTCATGCACTAAACATGCACCTAAAAATAAAATAAGAATAAAAATTAAAAATAAATTCTAAAGTAAAGTAAGGATCAAAATTTTAATATTATTTTAAATATAATCCTCGATAACAGCACCAAAAACTTGATGTGTACAAATCTATCACTATGACAAGTGCACTAGTCGATCAAGTAATAAAATATATGAGTAGAGTATCATCCCTAGAGGATTAAAAATAAGTATTGAAAGACTCTTTCCTATACTTTATTTAAAAAATTGATTTATAAGAAATAAAGAAAATAAGATGAAATAAAAAAATAATTAATAAATTATAAGAAGATAAAGAGGGTATAATTATTAGGATTGAATTCAAGAGTAGTAGGATACTAAGATAATCGGTTCACTAACTCAATCAATACAATATTCAAGTAATCATGCAAATTTAGTTAATTTTGTTTCATGTGACGGTAGAGTCTCCTAGAATATTTACTATCCTTTGGTCCAGGTGTAGCAAAACTATCAATATTTATTAACTATCCTTTGGTTCAGACATAATTTAAATAAATACTGATGCATTAATTTCTATGAAATTCTATAATTAAAATATGCTATGTCCAAAGTGCACTAAAATTTTTGTATGCATATGAATCTTAATTAGATTCAAAATACAAGGTATATAAATCAAGAAGCAATAACATAGACGTACTTGGTCTGTATCATCTTTGTTCATCAAAATAGTTAGAAGATGGTCAGTAATCTAAAAGCATTAAGCATAGATTTATACATTCCTCATAAACAAAATAATACTAAAATTTAATTATACTGAATATTGCATCAAAAGAGTGGCTACACCTTAGCTTTAGTAAAAGAAATTTAGTTCATGGTAAAAAAAATAAAAATAGTAATTAAAATAAAAAGCATGAAAAAATCTAAATAAAAATTTACTTGTTGCTGAATTTTGCCGTTCGTTGCTCTTAGGATGGAGAAGTTGATGAAGAAGAGCCGCTGGTAGGTGTGTTGAAAGTGGAAGATGAGCCACAAAAAAGGAAGGAAAGAAGAAGGAAGAAGGAAAGCTCTTCTCTAATCAAATTCTTTTTCAAACCCCTGGCTCTCTTTTTGATCAACTCTCCCTCACTTGATTCAAAACCCTTACTCTCTCTTTGATCACCTCTCCTCTGCTCTCTATTTCTCTATATTTTTTTTTGTTGTTTTTCTATAGGTGTTTAAATAGATTGAAGGGTATTCTCTGATGAGAAATCATGGTGAAATCAGGACTAAAAGTCCTGGAACAACTCATATTGAAGCCTTGGATCATTCTGACAGTTGGATGGCGATCAAATGCATCAAAAATTCTTGAAAAACTATGATTAAACTCCCAGATCAAGTAGGAATAAACAACAACCATCTGATCTTCTCTGATGATGGTGTTTGGATCATTGGATTGCATAGAAGAAGCCTTCGGATGCTGAATCAAAGCAGGAACCCGCATCAGCCATTGGATCTTGACCGGCTTGAACCTCAACCATCGAATGGCACTTCAATCCTAGCTGTCCACCTCTATGAGCTGATCGTGGACTAGGTCTTTGCATAGACCATGCCATATGCAGCTAATCAAAAGCCACAGCATCATGTGAAATCTTGACTTTGCCCTTGCCGCGTTACAGTTTTGGCTCATGGTGGCTCACGATGATTCTGACATCACTGTGACGTCAATGGGCCAGTTGGTTCAGGCGGGCGGTTCTACATGCAGTCGAGTTAGGCTGACTAAGCCGATTTTCCAAACCAATTTGGTCTGGACTGGCTGGCTTTAATTTATTATTATTTTTTTCTTTAAAAATTGATTCTAGGCTCATTTGTAGTCTGTTTTGCTTTAAATTTATTTTCTTTGAACTAGAAAATTAAGCTCTTTATATTAGTGACCTTCTTTTCTGTATAAGATCAATAAAAATATTAATTTTTAAAAAATAATTTATTTTATAATTTAATATTTTTATTAGTATATTTATACCACTTATGACAGATCCATCCGTTACACATACATCTGAAAGCTATCTCTAGAGAGTACCTTCATGAGTGCATCCGACTGATTCTTCTTAGTATGGACCTTCATCAACTCCACTTCATCCTCCTCCATCAGCTTTCTAATTCTATGGTATCTCACATCTATATGCTTTGTGCATGCATGATAGACTAGGTCTATGCCAACTATAGAGCACTCTAATTATCACTATACAGTATAACCTTGCTTTGCTCTATCCCCATCTCAACAATCAGCCTTTTAAGCCAAAGAACTTTCTTTGCAGTCTCTGTAATCCTAATATACTCGACCTTTATTGCAGACAAGTCCATGATTGGTTGAAGAGTTGATCTCCAAGACACCGGTCCACCAAACATGCATAAGAGGTATCAAGTAGTAGACCTCATTGTATCAAGATCAACAGTATAGTTTGCATCTATAAATCCTTTTAGAGGACCTAAACCTCCAAATATCTCTATGGATTTTCCTTCAAATCCTCCTGGCTACCCACCAAATACCAAACCATAGTTCCTTGTTCCCTGTAGATATCTCAGTATTCACTTCAATACTTTCTAGTGTTCCTTCCTAGGATTAGCCATGTACCTACTAACCAAACTCACTATGCAAGCTATATCTAATCTACAGTACATCATGGTATATATCACACTATCTATAGCATTTGCATAAGAAACTCTATCCATATACTCTCTCTATTTTTTCGATTGGGGGCTTTGATACTTGGAGAGAGATATATGGCTCGATAATGGTGTCTTTATAGATTTGGCCTTCTCCATACCAAACCTCTTCAGAACTTTCTGGATATATCCTCCATATGATAAATGGAGTACTCCTTTGCATCTATCCCTACAAATCTTCATTCCAAAGATCTTCTTTGCTGGACTCAAATTCTTTATCTCAAATTCAAATGATAATGCTTTTTTCAACCTTTTCACATCCTTCGTGCTTCTATTGGCTATAAGCATATCATCTACATACAATAATAGATATAGGACATCCATATCATCTACATCCTTGACATAGATACAGCAATCATGTTCACATTTGCTAAATCTCAAACTCAAAATAAAACTATCAAATCTTTGATACCACTGACGAGGGGATTGTTTCAGGCTATACAATGACCTTCTGAGTAAACAGACCTTCTCCTCCTATTCAATCTTCATGAAACCATTTGGCTGCCTCATGCAGATCCTTTCCTCTAAAGTTCTATGAAGGAAAGCTATCTTCATGTCCATCTGTTCCAATTCCATATTATGTTGTGCCACCAATGATAATAATATCTAAATGGAAGTATGGCACACCATAGAAGAGAAAACCTCTGTGTAATCAATCCCTTCTCTCTGTGAGTATCCCTTTGCTACCAGCCTTACCTTTAATCTGACTCCATCTTATTCTGAAGGTGCCTCCTTCTTAGTAAATACCCACTTTGAGCCAATAAGTCGAGCATCTTCTGAAAGATCCATCGGCTGTTATGTCTGTTTTTTTAAGTTACTCGATCTCTTCCATCATGGCCTGCATCCATGACTCATGGTCTTCACTTTTCATAGCTTTTGCATAGTTCTTTAGATCTCCCTTAGCAGTTATGAAAGCATAGGAGATAGCCCATCAATGCCATATTTGATAGGTCTTCTGATAGTATGCTGGGGCTTGTACAAAGCCACTCCCACTGGCACAATCCTCCTGCCTAAAATCTATGGCTGCTCTTGCACCTCCACTTGAACAGCTAGCTCTCCATGCTGGTCTCCTATCTGAGTAAATATTCTCTTACCTAGCTCTACCTCAACAAGAATACTCTTGTAAGTAGATGTAGACTGCATGTTATCTGCCTCTGATAGGCCACCACTATCCACCTTCTTTTTTCTAGATCCACCAGTACTCACAGACCTCTCCAAGATGCTCTTTTTATCAAAGATGACATATCTACTGATTACTGACTTCTATGCTTTAGGATTTCATAGCAAGTATCCATTGATTTCTTATGGATATCTAATAAAGATCATCTTTTAAGATTTAGAGTCCAACTTGCTCCTCTCGGTTGCCTCCACATGAGCATAGATAGAGAAATCAAAGACCTTCAGGTGGCTGAGCTCCACCTTCTTTCCACTCCAGACCTTCTATGGAATGCCTCCATTCAGCTTGTGGTGTGGGGATCTATTAACAAGAAAATAAGAAAAAATTATGGCATCACCCCAAAAGATTTTGGAAGTGATGTCTGCAGCCTTAAACTCTGTGCCTTCTTGGTCATATCCGATTCATCCTCTCTATGATACTATTCTTCTAGGTGGTCATCTTCATTGTGTAGTGGCATTTAATACCATTTTCTTCATATTATTTTTTGAACTCCAGGCTTGTGTACTTTCCTTCATTATCTGACCTTAGATACTTGATCTATCTTCCTAACTCCTCAACCTCAACTCTTCAAGTTCTAAATCAGGCAAACACCTCTAACTTCTCTCTGATAAGATAAATCTACACCTTTCTTAAGTAGTCATTAATGAAAGTGATAAAATACTTTGCCCTATCTCTAGCTGATATAGGAGCTGGTCTCTATATATTTGAGTGCACTAAATCCAGTACTCTTTCATAGTGCTTGAAATTGATGGCAAACTTCATCCTATGCTATTTGCGAAAGATGCATGGCTTACATAAATCAGTGTCCTCTTTCTTCAGGATTGGGATCATCCCTCCTTTATTAAGTTCTGTAAGCCCTTAGTCACTTATGTGACCCATCCGATAGTGTCACAGTCGATATAAGAGCTACTCCTCTTGTGCCACTGCTAGTACCTCTGTACTATCATTCACAACTAAGCCCTTCATCCTATAAAGATTGTTGCTCAGTCTTCTATCTCTCATCACCACTAAAGCTTCTTTAGAAATCTTGAAGCATCCACTCATAGCCTGGCTACTAAAAGCATAACCCTGCTCCTCCAAGTAACCTAAAGAAATCAGATTTTTCTTAAACTTTGGTACATGCTTGATATTGGATAATGTATGAATAATTTCATCGTACATCCTCATCTTAATAATGTCAACTCTAGCTACTTTGCATGGATGATCATATCCAAGACTAACACTTCCACCATCGATCTTTTGGTAAGTAAAAAACCACTTTGGATGAGAAATATAGTGATGTGAACATGCTAAATCCAACGTCCACATAGTATCACACTCTATAGATCCATCTAATACAACTAGCAGTCTTCTCCACTACTTACCGAAGTTATATCATCACTCTTGCTAGTCTTTTCTTTTTTTGACTTCAAAAGAGGATAATTTCTCCTTAGGTGTCCAGGCTGATGATACTTATAGCATTTCAATGTCTTCTTTTGATCTCGAGACTTTGACCTATCTTTGAAATTTTTCTTTGCCTTCTCCATTGATTTTCTCAGTCTTTCATTCATAGCCAAGACCTCAAACTTAGGGTCTTCCTTGCAGATCTTCTCTCTCTGCTCATTTGATCTGAGCACACCAATAATCTCTTCATAGTTCAGGATCTCTTTACCATAAACTATGATTGTTATGAGACCATCATAAGAATTTAGGAGAGAACATAGTAATAGTAATGCTCGATCTTTCTCATTCATCTTCACATCTAAGCTCATCATCTCAGAACACATCTGATTGAACTTCTGGATATATGCAATAAGATCTCCACCTTTGGGCATCCTCAGACTGTAAAGCTGCTTCTTCAACCATAACTTAGTCATATTTTTTTCTATGTAAGTATTCTCCAGTCTCATCTGGAGTCCCTTTGTATTAATTTGGGTAACACTTGATCGGTCAAGCACATTCTGATTATACTAAAGGCAATCTCCTTCAACTCTTTTCAGTCCTTAGTACTAATCTTTTCTAGCCTCTCTCTTACCAAGATCTTGTAGATCCTCTACTGAATCAATAAGTCCTTTATTCTTTGCTGCCATAGGATAAAGTTTTTCTTGCTGTCGAAGTTCTCAAAATCCATCTTGAATCTACTTGATCCCATAACTATAATCAAGCCACAAGCAAAACCTTAACACCCTTCTACAATCACACACCAAGAAAATTATCCTTTAAAGAAGATCTATATGTCCTAGATCCTCTTCTCAACCTTTTGTATCATCTCTCCTCCGTGTAGCAACTCTCCATCTCAATTAAGAGATAAATACAAAGAAAATAAAAAGATTTACAGTAAAACCTAGTGCAGCAGATCCTAGATGCAGAAATCTTAGATGTTTTGCTTTCTTCCATGCAACACCGCTCTGATACCAGATATCGAAAATATATTTCTCACACAAACTGGCGTGGCCACCGATGATTAGCTAGAAACAAGAAAAGATCTCTTCTATAATTAATGTGGAAGCATGATCAATGGATTCAAGTGAAAGAGAGAATCAGAGATTTTGGAAGAAAAGAGCTTTTGTTTAATATTTTTCAGCATTATATTATCCTTGACCTATTTTTCATATATATACTGTTGGGGATAAACTCCGCTCCTACCGAATTCCAGTCTGATGCTTAGCTTGATGCAATTGATGATCATGAAAGAGCTCCAGCAGCCAAACCTTAGTCGAACTCCTTCAGTCGATCGAACTTCTCAGTGGTCGAGCCCCAATCGAACTCCCCCAATGGTCGAATTTCTGCCAAACTCTCCTACGAAAGTCGAACTCCTTTCAGATCTTCCCTTCAATCGGACTCCTATGGGAGCCAAAATCCTTTCGAATCTCCTCCTTCAGTCAGACTCCTATGGGAGCCGAACTTCCTCCACACTTCTCCTTCAGTCGGACTCCTATGAGAGCCGAACTCCTTCCAGATCTTCTCCTTCAGTCAGACTCCTACGAGAGTCGAACTTCCTCTGCGCTCCTCCTTCAGTCAGATTCCTATGGAAGTCGAACTCCCTCTGCACTTCTCCTTCAGTCAGACTCCTACGGGAGCCAAACTCTTTTTGAATCTCCTCCTTCAGTCAAACTCCTATGGGAGCCGAACTCTCTCTACACTCCTTCTTTAGTCGGACTCCTATGAAAGCCAAACTCCTTTCCGACCTCTCCCTTTAGTCAGACTCCTATGGAAGCCAAACTTTCTTTGCACTCCTCCTTCAGTCGGACTCCTACGGAAGCCAAACTCCTTCTAGATCTCTCTCTTTAGTTGGACTCCTACGAGAGCCGAACTTCCTCCCACTCCTCCTTCAGTCGGACTCCTATGGAAGCTGAACTCCCTCCACACTTCTCCTTCAGTTGGATTCCTATGGGAACCAAACTCCTTCCGAATCTCCTTCAGTCGGAATACTACGGGAGCCAAACTCCTTTTGGATCTTTTCCTTCAGTCGGACTCCTATGGAAGCCAAAACTTCCTCCATACTCCTCCTTCGGTTGGACTCCTATGGGAGCCAAACTTCTTCCGAATCTTTCCCTTCAGTTGAACTCCTATGGGAGCCGAACTTCCTTGGCACTCCTTCTTTAGTCGAACTGCTATGGGAGCCGAACTTCCTTCGCACTCCTCCTTCAGTCGGACTCCTACGGAAGCCAAACTCCTTCCGGATCTTCTCCTTTAGTCAGACTCTTATGGGAGCCGAACTTTCTCCACACTCCTCCTTCAGTCGAACTCCTACGGGAGCCGAACTCCTTTCGGATCTCCTTCTTGAGTCGGACTCCCACGGAAGCCGAACTTTTCCCACACTCCTCCTTCAGTCGAACTCCTATGGAAGCCGAACTCCTTCTGGATCTTCTCCTTCAGTTGGACTCCTATGGAAGTCGAACTCCCTCCACACTCCTCCTTCAGTCGGACTCCTATAGGAGTCGAACTCTCTCCGCTCTCCTCCTTCAGTCGAATTTCTAACGAGAGTCCAAACTCCTCTAGAGTTGATGTACATCAAAGTTCTTCACCCCCTATGCGGCTTCGGGCGGCTCGGTGTCGGACTACTGTGGCCGTCACTATCAGTCCACCACACGCGACAGCAATCCACTATAGGGCGACGATGGCTGTCACCATCAATCTACTACAGACGATGCTACAGATGGCGCCTCCCTCCATGACTAACTCTGTCAGACCTCGAGTGGTCCGCTATCAGGAAGCCGTAGTTATCACCATCAACCCATTGCAAGCTCCACCTATAAAAGGGGACCCTCCAGATATGTTTTTCCCAAGCTCTCTTCTTCTACTTAAAAACTCTGGTGAACTCTTTCCCGAGCACTCCATTTTTATTATTCAGAAGAGCTAACTTGATCATCGAAGGGTCCTGTCGGAGCCACCACCACTGAATTCGGATGGAACTTTATTTTACAAATCAGCAATGGCAATCTCGTCCTCCTCCACTCCAACTCATCCTACCATCAACCAAATTCTGCGATAACAGAATTGGCACTAGAAGGAGGGCCCTGTTCTTGAGGTTCCCTTGTTCTTAAAGGAGTGCTCAATAATGATCTTTCTTCTTCCTCTCTGGAGTTCTTCTCTAAGAAAAAATGCCACCTAGGAGGGCTTTTACCTGACGATCGATGGCCTCTATAGCCAAATCCCATCCAGACCTATCCACCCCTACTTCAGCCCTAGCAACTCAAGCTCCACCTGTGGCTGTGGTAGATGTGGAGCAGTTTAACCTGCTGGTCTAGCAGATCCATGGTCTCATGGAGGTGATGCAGGCTATACATCGATAGGCTCCAATACCAGTTCGGTTAGAGCAGACTTCTCAAGAGCCCCATGATCTGGTCTGGGAACGATCGACTTGTGCTGCTCGACCTCTGACCTCCAAAAAGGGGAAGCGGAAGGTAGAGGGTCCCTGCTCAGATCATGACTCGACCCAGGGGGAAGCTTCCCGCCCGCTCCATCGAAAAATCTTGAAGATCAATGATCGTGAAGATCTCCTAGACCAAAGGCTCCTAGAAATAAGCCAACAAATTGAAGAGCTCCGCCACACCCCCTCCTCACACAGTAATGATATTTGCACTAATCCTCCTTTTTCTCAGGAGATCATGTAGGAATCCATCCCGTCGAACTTCAAGCTCTCGTAATTTGAGAGTTACGATGGAACCACAGACCTGGTCGACTACTTGGAGGCCTTCTAAATAATGATGTTGCTCCATGGTGCGTTAGATGCTATTTTATGCTGGGCTTTTTCATCCACCCTCAAGGGAGTCGTCAGAAATTGGTACTCGATACTTAAGCTGGGTACCATCTTTTTCTTTGATCAGATGAGCCATCAGTTCATGGCTCACTTCATCAGCAGTCGACGTCCATGCTGAGATTTGGATTCTCTGATGACCATCAAATAGAAGGGAAGAATTCATCCGAGCTTATGTCACCCAGTTTAATGCTGCTACATTGGAGGTCCAGAATCTGGACCAATCCATCGCCATGGCCACGCTCAAGGGCGGCCTTCAGAAGAATGATTTTCTATTCTTCCTAGAAAAGAAGTATCCCAGGGATTTCGCCAATATGCTAGCTTAGGCTGAAGGTTATGCCCGAGCTGAAGAGGTCTTCAAGGATAAGGATGATGAAGCCTTTGGTAAAAGATGGATCGATGAGCCAGACGAGCCCATCGAAGAAGAAAAGCTGAGTGAAGCTCGGCAGCACTTTCAAACTCCCTTTGAGCGCAAGCGAGTCCGAACTCCTCCGTAGGCTCGGAGGTAGGAAAGCTCGGACAGAAGGGCATGGTGAGGTTCTTCCCAACAAAAAATTCACAACTACGCCCTCCTTAATGCTTCAAAAATCCAAGTGCTGATGGAAATCAGGAAGCAACTGTCGAGGTCGAAAAGGATGCGCTCTCATCCCAGCAAGCGTAATCCTAACAAGTTCTGCCTTTATCATCATGATCACGGTCATGACACTGAAAAGTATATCTAACTCCAGGATGAGATTGAGGAGCTCATCAAGCGAGGCAGGTTAGGCCGATTGCTACGGCGATGGTTTGAAGGGCGTGAAGATCGATCAAGGGCACTGCAGCAGCCCGAGCCACCAAGGGGGGAGGATCAATAAGGAGATTGGCCGCCTCTCAACATCATCAACACGATCTCGAGGGAACTTCAGTAGGAAGAGGCCAGCAGATCTGAGGGATCGGTAAAGAGGAGGACTGAAGAATCCATAACCTTCATTGAGGCGAATGCTTAGGGTGTCCAATTCCCCCATAATGATGAGATTGTAATCTTCTTAAACATTGCCAATTATGATATACGCCTTATTTTAGTAGATAATGGAAGCTCGATCGATGTATTATTTTATGGTGCCTTCTCAAAAATGTTCTTACTTAATAACCACTTGGGGCCTATGAACTCTCCGTTAATAGGCTTTACTGGCGATGCCTAACAGTGGAGGGCGTAATAACCTTGACCGTGACTATGGGGCAACGTCCGAAACTAGCTAAGGCATAGGTCAATTTTTTAGTCATAAGGACTCCATCAGCCTATAATGCTATTCTTGGCCGACCTGGTCTAAATGCACTTCGGACAGTGGTATCAACTTATTATTTGAAGATGAAGTTCCCAACAAGTCACGGAATCGGAGAGGTTAGGGGAGATCAAGCTCTAGCAAGGCACTGCTACTCAATCGCCCTGCATAAAAAAGAATAGTCCGACCCTTACCCTATCGATGGGCTGGAT
>QRFJ01006308.1:25000-28697 GCA_006176705.1 Cocos nucifera | reverse complement strand
TTTGAAAAGAAATAAATCATGCTCTAAATATTTTACAATCGCAGTCAGTGCAAATTAAGTTGATCTCATAATCTTCCGGATATCCATTGCAATAACATTTCTAGTGCTATCCCATATGATGTTGGGCACCAATTTTATTTTTTACCTAAATTTTTATATTCTAACAGCATTGGAGAGGAATATGAAAATTATTAAGTATGGGAGTAGAAAGTGCACTAACCCAAAAAAAATAGTGCATTGAAAAATTATGCTCGAAATCTCTCCTTGAGAATGATGAGCAGTCATATAGAATACTTATGTAGTCCATGTGATTTTTACGGTTGAATATTTTATAGAACATGCTAAGTATTAAAACAAAAATTTCTTTTTTCTCTCTTAAGAAAGATGGTAGCTATCTTGCTCTAGAGTGGAACCTGGGATCTCTCTAGGGACTGATGGATACCATCCGGTAGATCCAGTGAACTAGCTATTCAAAAAGAAAGATGAATGCATTGAAATTCGATTTATTTTTCATAGACTATAAACATTTCATTTTTTAAGAGAAGACATCGTCCGAGACCTTGATAAATTATAAGGACATTTTTGTAACTTTAGGCTTTGAGAAAGTAAAAGCTTTGAGAAGGAGATATGATCTTTAAAATGAGAGGTAGAACGTGATGCTGATAAGGACAATCACCTTGTTGCTCAGGCGTCAAACGGAAGATCTGCCTATCAAATATTTTGGTATCTCTCTCTACCAATCTTCTATCAGGTCCAAAGATCGGTACTTTCTTCTTGATAACATTGAAAACGAGCTTGCGGGATGGAAAAGTAAGATTCTATCACTTGGAGGGCGACAAACTCTGATTAATTCGTTGATCAAGGTCCTCCCTATATATTTGGATGTTAGCATTATTCACAAACTCTATAGACACTAGCCAGAGGAAAAGCACCAAATTAGAATCAGATTTGTCTGCCAAAAAAATTTGGCATTATAAATCTAAATTTGCTCAACAAAGTCAATCTTCTTAAATTGTGGTTCAAATACTTCATTTTCGCATCAGCTGATTTTTAACTTAAGAAATTTGCATTCAATGACTAGATTCTCTCCCCTTTGGCCGCATGTATATAAACTCTATGGGCTGTTTAAACATCTCTCCCTTTTAGTCATCAATAATGGTGCCTAGATATCCTTATCCTTCTGGCACGACCCATGGCATGAAAGTTAACCACTTATTGAATAACTTTCCAATCTATACTGCTTGTCCCTCACTCAACCTGGTTCGATAGCTAACTATATATCTTTTAGCCTCCAACTTATATATATGAGATTTAGATATCCTTTAAACATTACTGCTGTTGGAGAACTTCGAATTTTGACTCGTATAGTAGATAAAAGATATCCAGATTGAATGATATTAGACTATAGAAGTGGAGTCGTGCAGAAAAATTCTGATCAAACTCACCTATTCCTTTTTTTCTCATGGAGGTATTGTTTAATATTTTAGCAACATTATCTGGAGGCTGGCTATACCTAAAAAGATTAAGGTTTTTAGTTGGTTAGCTTATCATAACAAAAATCTTATGACAGAGCATTTGCTGGAGAAAGGAATTAACATTCTGGCAACATGATCTCTATGCTCTAAGAATGATGAAAATATAGATCATTTAATGCTCTACCGCAGTTATTCTAAAAACTTTTAGTTAAACCCATTCCATGATCCAACTCTTTAGCATACCGCTGACATCATATTCGAGCTTTGGCATGGTTGGAGAAGGATGAATTGCACTATTATCTTAGTGATTTGATGCTGTGGCTAGCTCAGCACTAGCCAAAGAAAGCATATTCCTCATTTAAGACTGGATCATTCCTACAGTAGAGGTTGGAAGAATATTAAAATTCTAGAGTTGAATCGAGCGACATGAGACACCATCGAGATTTGAAGTCTCTTTGACACGTGGAAAAATCCGCACATCTCACATTATCCTTAGAGAGCACGAATTTTCTACTGTACATGGCACGATATGGTACATCACATAATGAATGATTGCACGTGGTTGCATGCAATGGACATACATCACGTGCAATCATTCATCACATGATGGATGATATATGCTATACATCGCATGATATGATGCACAGTAGAAAATCTATGCTAATTTTTGGATAGGAGGGATACACTATAGAGGTCTTTTTATTATCTTTGGGTATAAAAGGTTATCAAAGAGAGAACTAACTTGGGCAGCAAGCCTTTCCCTTTTATTAACTCGTAACGAGATATAACATGTGGCTCAACAATATATCCATCAGTTTAAATAGTACCGTCATCTCTGCTCATGAGAGATAATTTCGACAATATATCAATTCGGGCAATAGCGTCATATCTGATTGGGACCCACCCTAACTCTGGACAGAGTCCTTTGTCCATTGTCTCATCAAGCGTCACAACAATATATGTAAATTAATAATATCTTATTAATAAAGTATGGTAGAAGAATCTTTCTTCCTCCATCGTTACTCCAAAAAGACAAACAACCACCTTAAACATATATTAAACGGGTCTTTGAGGAAATACAAAATATCTTCCAACCAAAAAAATAAAAACAAATACAAAATATCTCCTCCAAAGACCGGGGAAAAATAAAGTGACCACGGCAGACACCAGCATCCAGGATCCACTCCTGGTTCTTTTAGTGCACTATTAACTTTCCCAAGTTCTGCAGTTATATCTGCCACAAGCTAGGAAACCATGGATTCATGTTTGAACGACGCAGGCAACTATGACGAAAAATCATTCAGTAATGCACATTATCAAGATACCTATGGTGTCATTGGAAGCAAAATATTGGCTGAGGAGCCAAAAGTAAATAAAGAATATAAGGAGCAAAAAAACCAAGTTGAAGTAAAATTATAATCTAACTTTTTATTAAATAATTTCTTTTAAAGTAAAATTGAGTATACATATGAATAAATAATTAATAAACAAATTAGCCATTTCACAAATCGTATCCTAAAATTTAGAAGAAAGATTAAATTGGATAAGGAGAGCATAGCCTACTTCTATAATATAGTGATGTTTCCACCCTACAGTTTCATTTTGTTAGGAGGTGTTGGGGCATGAACAATGATGACTAATTTCATGATCATTTAATTTTTATTGAAAAGATTATGATTCTACACCCCCAAAAAAAAAAGTTATGACTAAAACTCACAAGTGCAATCAGTTCAAAAAAAAATAATTTTATGTTGTAAAATATTTTCAACGTGCAACTAAAAATTATGGAAGGTATGATAAATATCAGAACAATTTTTCAATGAATAACATTAGAAGAAACAACTATAATCATCTAAAAAATGTATATAGGACCACTATCCAAAATGCCATATAAAGAACCCCAAATATCAGTATCTATAAGTTCAAAATAGGAAGAAGATTTAGAATGAAAGTGTTAAAAGGATAAAGAATGATTCTTAATTAACATGCAGAGCGAATTGAAGCTTTATTATTATTATGAAAATTCAAATATGAGTTATTAAGATTTTTAGAAACAACAGGCATAGAGGCAAGACCAAGATGTTGATACCAAACAAATTAAGAACTACTAATTAAAGTAGCAAATGCAATAGAAACATTTTTGGTGACATTACCAAGACAAAAAGTCCATCCTTAAGCATGCCATTGAGAAGGATTAGAGCGAAGATGAGGTCCTTCACATA
>QRFJ01006308.1:0-17500 GCA_006176705.1 Cocos nucifera | reverse complement strand
AAAATAAATATTTTAAAAAGGCCAAAACTGATGGGAAGATACTGCCTGTTTCAGCTAGCTTGGTATCAAAAACATTTCAAATCAATACTGGTTTGAAATCAATCTGATACTAGGCAGTCATTTTTGGGTTCAAACAAAACATTTTAGTTGAGGCGACGACCAATGTGTTCAGATAAAAGAGTTGAAACAGTCAAATCATCCCATAAAAAATTCTAAAAAGATCTAAGAAAGGTTTTAAACCATATTGGCAGGTCTAGATGATATATCAGCACGAAGTGAAGCGATCATGTGTTTGGTTTGCACACAAGAATCACAGAGAGTAGAAATGGTGATTGCTTACATTTTATTCTCCCAATGAATTCCATTTTGCAGCAATTTTCTTGTTTCTTTTTGTTTTTTGAGATCACAAACAGAGTTTGCTCTATTCATGATGCTTTTTATTTTTTTCTTCTATTGGTCACAAGAATTCGGTTACTTAATAAAAGGTAAAAAAAGTAAAAGACAATTCTTGGAACAAACTAGTCAGAACTTTTATAATAATGGAAAGCATGACCAAATAAGAATAACAATTACTGAGGAGGATGAGAAGCGAGCTTATCTGCCCAGACACGGAATATGAAATTCACTTACCAATAAGTCCTACCGCAACCCTACATCAAAACTTTCAAAAGATTGAGAATCTCGAATTAGATGAAAAGGGTAAAACAGATCGACGAAAGAGGCTTTAAAAAAACAGCAATCGAGGCCAGAATACCAAGAATCAGAGAGAAGAAGACAAGGGAGAGTTAAGGCACCTCTTGATGTCCCTCTTCTGGGCGAGAAGGCACTCGAGGATGCATTCCTTGCAGAAGACGTGGCCCTTCTGACAGCAGAGGGGGTCCATGAAGGGCTTGAGGCAGAGGCAGCAGGCGTCGAAGGGCTTGATCGAGTCCTTCCCAAAGTGCCCTCGTTGCGTCCCGTAGTATGTGAAGAACGCGAGGTCGTTGTTGTTCTTCGAGTGCCGCTGCGGCATCCTCTCCTCCCCCTCACCCTTCCGCGCCGATCACAATCCTACGAGAAGAGAGCTCAAGAAAAAAAAAAAAACCCTAACCCTAGCTCGAAGGAGAGAGAAGCAAACCCAGAAAGATCGCACTTTTTTACTGCTGGAGAGTGGAACGTGGTGCATTCGAACAGGAGATCAAATATGCAACGGTTAGGCGACCAAAGGGAGAGGACGCTATCTCCAGAGATAACAGACGCCGTCCGTTTGTTCCGTGTCGATAATCGAACGGTGGATCGTCGCACACCCATAACGGCTGTCCTTCCGAAAATGCATGTTTAATAAATTATTTTTTATTTTTTAAAAAAAGTTTCATCTTGACATGATTTTTTTTTAAAAAAAATTTATGGTGTTCCGGTTTTCCCCTCCTCCTTCTTTTATTTATTTTTTAATAATATAGAGGCACATTTTTATAAAAAATAATATAGAGGCGCTGAGTCCAAAACTATTCGCATATACTACACGTCCAATATATAGGATAATAAAATGAAGCCTAAAAGCGGAATGGGCTCTACAGAATGGATTAAAAAAAATTATTTATATACCATCAAATGCACCATCTCATCTCATTAGCAATGTGGCTACTATTTTTCAATGCATATTTAATATCTATAATTTTATTTTTTTATTTAAAATTTTGAATAATAAAAATATTTTTTTATTTTTAAAAAATTATAATTTTCTGTGATCATATCATGACATGACATTCTGTAGTGAAATTATGATTGATATCATAATAAAGAAAACCACATTCTCATCATTTAAAAATTTTATAAATTTTTAATGATAAAAATATATTTTTATTTTTGTAACTTTTGGAAGAAAATTTATGATAGGATATCATAATATGACCATAAATGTCATAACTTTTTCGAAGAGGGACATTTTAATCATTCAAAATTTCAAACAAAAAAAATGAAACTACAAGCATTAAATGCACGTTAGAAAGTAATAGCTATATGGTCCAATATAATTGGACGACGCTCTCCACATCAATTTTACTGCACCACATACGATGGATAAAGTATTTCTCATGGATTAAAAGAGGCTAGTGGCGCGCCTTATGAGCAATCTAATTTGCAGCTAGATTGTATTCCCGAAACGCATATAGAACCTGAAAATGTGATGGACTCCTTTTCTAAGTGAAGAAGATTTGATATGAAAGGATGTATTTGAATAAGAATTAAGCCAGCAAATAATGGTAAGAGAATTTGCCTCAAGTTGAGACTACCGTGCATCAAAGTGGACAAGCACTAAACAGACCAAACTGCAAGAAGTTCAGCATAGGGGTGTGCAAGAAAACCGGCTAAACTGCAAAACTAATCCAAACTAATTTTTTTGATTCGACTTGAATAAGATTTTTTCATGTTCGATTCAATTTTGGTTTAAAAAGTTTTGAAACTTAAGTTACATGCTTGTAGGGTGTGGAGCTCCGCATCTGAGTGCACGACACCTTGACCGTTATTAGTATTGTAATTACCTGTGCTAAAAGCATTCAACGCATCATGGAGTTGGCATGAAGCTACTACTTTGCAATAATACTGGAAAAATACAAAGCGGACTTACTCAAATGTTATGCGGACGCTTCAAAAGTCTTGGGCATCTTCATACATTAGAACTCCTTGATGCTGCGCTTTTAACTTTGAGAGCCAGTACAGATGGTACTCCGTGTTTGGGAACTTTGATTCGACGACAAGTCTGAGAAGAAATTTATGTTCTCCGGGCTTTCCACAAGAATTTGAAGTGATCTTGGAATAGGAGGCATGTTAATTTCCAGAAAGCCCTCTAAAATTTGAACAACCTGTCCCATCGCTGGCCTGGAAATTTCATCATCCTGAATGCACCAACAAGCAATTTTACAAGCTCTTTCGAGCTCTTCAATATTCACATCATCCCCTAGTCTATGATCCACCAATCTTTGGACATCCCCTTGCACGAGTTTGTTCGCAGCTAATGTAGGAAAAAATGTTGCTTTCCCTTCCTCTGTCTGCTCCGAGTTTCTCTTGCCAGATATAATTTCCAAAAGCATCATCCCGTAGCTGTAGACATCAGCTTTGGCAGTGATGGCCACACCGGTTATCCATTCAGGTGCAAGATAGCCTCTTGTTCCTCTCATCGTAGTCAGTACTCGGCTGAACTCCCGGCCTAAAAGCTTTGCCAGACCGAAGTCTGCCACTTTCGGAACGAAGGACGCATCCAGTAGTATGTTCTCTGGCTTTATATCACAGTGTATGATGCAGTCCCTGCACTTCTCGTGGAGATAAGCTAATCCTCTAGCAATTCCAAGAGCAATTTGGTACCTTTTGTTCCAGTCCAAGACCATGGAATTGTTCTGGAAGAGCTGAGCATCCAGAGAACCCTTTGGCATGAACTCATAAACCAGCAACCTTCTGGTGCCTTCGGAGCAAAACCCAAGAAGCCGAACCAGGTTGACGTGCTGCACCGTTCCAATCGTGCTGACCTCGGCCCTAAACTGCTTCTCTCCATGCAGGCGAAGGCCTTCAAGCTTCTTTACAGCTATGGCGGTCGAATCCGGCAAGAACCCCTTGAACACCAAACCGAAACCTCCTCCTCCCAATTTCTCCGAGAAGTTCTTCGTGAAATGCTGCAGGTCGCTGTATCTGAATGGCACTAGAGTTCTCCCCACTGCTTTCGCTGCATGAATCATCCGCCTCTTTCGGCGCCTCCAGATCACCACCCATACGATAACCACGCAAACTACCAAGCCTGCAACGGCCCCGGCAACTGCCCCGGCGACCGTTCCCTTCTTGCTCGTGGAGTCCGGCAGCTCCGAAGCAGCCAGCCGAAGGTAAAGGGTTCCTGAATCCGATCCATTGTACTGGTTCTGTAGATTGATCAAATCCCCGTGCCACACGGAACATCCACCACCAAATGAGTAAGCAGTGCAAGAGCAATTGTTCAAACAGGTTGATGCACAATCTTCAGCACTTCCAACATCAGGCTGATTCTGAGCATTTACTGGCAACCTCATACCGTCCATCGGATAAAACCTATCTTTCTCGACATTCGCCGAGCTGTTGCTGCTGCACTGCAATGGAGTGTTCCTCACGCAACCCCCTGTTCGATCCTCCAAATCCCATTCGGTCTGGTTCCGCGCCGCAAAACCCTTGACGCATTTGCAGAATGGGAGACTGCTCACGCTGCAGCTCCCGAAAGACCCGCAGAGAGAATGCACTTCGCACAGCGCCTTCGGCTGGGCCCAGAACAGTATCCATTCCTGGAGATCTTCCATCCACGTCAACTGCCGGATCTGCCCCGACAGATCCATTACAAACCTCGAGATGACCGAATCATATTTAACAGAATAAGTGAAGTAGCTCTCGTCTCTATTATTAACGTAAGTGAAGTTGTAGTTATAATTCTCGTTCATCTCCGGCACGTCGCTAAAGATGCGTCCATTCCAAGTCGACTAGTCCAATACGAGACAGACTTATTCCATTGAATGAAGTACTGGCTGGTTCCATTGGGGTCGAGCTCAAGGGAGAAGATCCCAGGAGCTGGGTCAGCTGAGCTCTTCCAGGAGATGAGGCGCTGGTTCTGTTTGGTCACCTTGTTCAGGCCGAGCTTGCCTCCGGGAAGCCATGTATTGGTGGGGTTGTCGATGCTCTGCCACAAGATCTTGGAGGAGTTGGAGCCATCGGTAAGCGCAAGGTTTCCGGAGTCCTGGAGAACCGCTACAGTGTAGCTGGCGGAGATGCTGGCATTAGTGGACCAGATCTGGGCTTTGGACTCGTTGAGGAGGACCAAGTTTCCATCATCCGAGAGCTTGAGCTCGGATTTGGTGTGGTCTGAGACAGGGGTTTCCCTGTTGGCTATCCAGACGGAGGTTGGCTGTGAGACTTTTTTGTACCAGATGCCTATGTAGTACTTGGTGGAGTTTGGTGGAGAGAAGAAGCCCAGAACAAAGTTGCCTCCTTTGGAGGTTAGCTGCCGGTCTCCTGAGATGGAGAAGTTGGCAGAGATGGTGGCAGATGAGAAGGAGAGAGGGGTTCGGAGAGCTACGAAGAGGATGAACAGGAGGAGAGAGAAGGATAGGGGACGAAAGAGGGACGGGGTTTTGGGAAGAGCCATGGTTGCAGCGCTTTGAGTTGGAAAACAGGCATAGAACTGATGGGAGCGGGGAGGAAGTAGTAACGGTTTGGAAAAATAACATTATTTTTTTGTTTTTAATGTGACAAATGATTTCATTGAGGTCGTTCCTCCGACTCGTTAGACTTTGACCGAATCATGGGCCAAATTACTAAAATGTCCCCGTTTTTTGTCTCATGTGTCTTGACCGGAATACCCGCTTGACCAACTTGCGGGAGTTCGGAGAATGACGGTATCTCTGATAGGAGACTACACACCGTGTATTATTTATCAAATAAAAATAAATTTAAAAAATGTCTACAAAGTGAATTGGTGCAAGAGTTCAAGCGCAATACCTACGACGCCTCGGTGAGAGTTGGTTTTCTGGGGATTTCAACAATTCTGTATTGAAGCAGAATCTAAATTAATGATTTCAAAGGAATTAGAAGTTCTTTTGATATCTGGATCATGTCAAATGCAGTAATATTAACATGTCAAGATTATGAGCGAAATTTACTACTTAATGGTTAACAACAGGAAGAAAAATAAAAGGGCCCTAAGATGCAATGGAAATGCAAACATCATGCAAGTATATCCTAACAAATCAAATAATCTGTTACCAACCAGTTCTTTCTATTTATAAGTATTTTATGAATTAACTTGAGAGGCATTCCCTTCAGAAGTAAATATATACCTAACATATTACTAATTTTGCTTGTGCTATCGAGCATCATTAACATTATAGTGTTGTTCGTTATTCATATAAATAAAGATAACATTTAGTTATGATAACGATGTTCTTTATCGAAGGCACCAAATGAGTAATTTGTCGACAGATATCCATGCATAGTTCCATAAATTGTAAATGTTTGAACCTAGAAAATCATTAGTTGGAGTACATATGTAAATAAAATTTTTAACTATTTAGTATTCACTTGACAATTAAGTTAAATAAACCCTTTTCATTGGACTAAAGCTTTGTCATTATTTGAAAAGAAATATATCATGCTCTAAACATCTACAATCGCAGCCGGTGCAAATCAATTGATCTCACAATCTTCTTCTGGGTATGTTGCAATAACATTTCTAGCGCTACCACGTGTGATGTGGCGCACCAATTTTATTTTTTACCCAAATTTTTATATTCTAATAGTATGGGAAAGAAATATGAAAAGTACAAGATAAGAAAGCTTCATTAAAAAATCTCAACAAGTACAGATGGGTGGATGGTGCGCCAACCCAAAAAAGATAGTGCATTGCAAAAATTATGCTTGAAATCTCTCCTTCAAACATCCACGTGTTTATGACAATGATAAGCAATCATATAGAACACTTATGTAGCCTATCTGATTTTTACAATTGAATATTTTATAGAACATGCCAAGTATTAAAACTAAAATTTAATTTATAGAACAAGAATTATTTCTCTCTCTTAAGAAAGATAGTAGCTATCTTGCTCGAGAATGGAACCTGGGATCTCTCTAGGGACTGCTGGATACCAACCAGTAGATCTAGTCAACAAGCGAGTCAAAAAAAAAAAAAAAGGAAAAAAAAAAAAATGAAAAGTGCTTTGCTTGAACTTATTTTTCATAGACTACAAAAATTCCATTTTTTTTGAGAAAAGATCGTCCAAGACCTTGCCAAATTTTAAGGATATTTTTGTAACTTTAGCCTCTGAGAAAAGTAAAAGCCTTGAGAAGGAGACTGATCTTTAAAATGAAGTAGAACGACCATTGAATAATCTAACGATAGCGATGCCACACGGACAACCAGGTTACCATAAAGACCGGGGGAAAATAAACATAAAGTAAAACCCACGACCACGGCAGACACCAGCATCAAGGATCCACTCCTGGTCCTTTCAGTGCACCATCAACTTTCCCAAGTTCACAGGCTGGGAGACCATGGACTGTCTGAACGACGAAGGCACCAGCATGTTACCGTATATTAACTGGGTCTTCGAACACATACAAAATATCTCCTCCAAAGACGGGAAAGTTAAACATAGACTAAAACCCACGACCACGGCAGACACCAGCATCCAGGATCCACTCCTGGTCCTTTCAGTGCACTATCAACTTTCTCAAGATTACAGGCTGGGAGACCATGGACCGTCTGAACGACGCAGACCACAATAGAGTTTTGCTGAACAGAAAATAAGTGAGACTAAATACTGGTAAGTAATATGATAGTTGTTAGATTGCAAATATGATGCGACCGCAGTGTTCGGTTCCACTATTTGGTCGACAAAAATTAATAATTCCGTTTTTTCAATGGAATGTTCAAGCATCGGAGCAAAGCATATTCAGACAGGGTCATTCGGTCTATCTATGCCTGTTACGCAGTGGACATGTAAGACAAAGGCTAAGATCCAGAGAGGGTCTTCTAGGATCCATAACAGGGAGGACACAAATGGAAGCTGAAGCCTGGGTGCAAATTCACCATCAACTTAACCTCAACATCCATTTCATAGCAAGTTGTAACTCCTCTTTACAAACCATAGAAAAAACTGCTGAAGGAGAATTTTATGATAGAACAACCCTCTCAGCTCTGTTGTGTAACAAAATCCAAAGGCCTAATGTTTAACAGGATGGCGCATGACAAAGACATGGAGATATTGTCAGGATTGGAAATGTACTATATCAAATAGATGTGTGTGTGGTTTTCCCGGCCTTTCATAGAAATCCAGTCATGATTTGCATATCAAGCTAAAATGTTAGCAACTTTGGAAGCGCACATAATTCCATCAGCAATAATAAGACATGCTCGGCATAAAAAGGAAGGAGCCAGACTTACCGGAACATCAGTGATGTCTCCGATGGCAAATACATTCTTATGGCCTCTGACTCTCAGATGTTCATGACCATCACTCTTCCTTTCTCGTCCAAACCATCCTTTAATACAGACTCCTGAAGCCATGATGAGCCAAGTGGCTTTGCCACACAAACAAAATGGCAATCAGCTCTGATCTTTTCTCCAGCAGATGTTGTGTACACTCCATCTGCCTCTGATATTGAGTCTAAATTGATCTGGATCGCACCAACCAAGGTCCAAAACTTCCTTTTGGACGTGGAGAGCAAGGGGAGAAGGTGGTTTTGGTGTGGAGGAAGAGGGGAGAGGCAGCCTTGGGGCGTGGGATTTCAATTCTCATCATAATCTGAGTTGGGTACAGAGTCTTATTTATAGACTGACTGTGATCCAACTTCTCTTCTTCCCAACCAATCACAACTCTTTGTGAAATCAGATATAAATCTGATTGGTGGGAATAGAGTCCCCTTGATTTCTCCTTAGAGGGCGCGTAAGACCAGTCAAAGTTGGTTCTTAGGAGAACTCTAATTGGAATCCAAAAAGGAGATGGAGTCCCTGTCCAACAGGGACTCCTAGGCGCCTCCAACTTGGGCACACGCCAAGGGTGGCGTGCACCCTCTTCCTTGCCAGGTTCTGGCAGGGGGACAAGCCCCCACCAGCTCTCCAATAGGTGTATGACATGTGGTCAAAAGTCAAAGTGTCAATGGTCAACGTTTGACCAGTCAAAGGTAGACTTTTGACCAAAGTCAAAGAACAAGAAATGACAGGTGACAAAAAATGATAGGTAATGTCTTACAAAATAAGACAACCTTTTCTGACTTGGACAACCTCCAGTCAGACCATATGAAGGCCTCTGATTGAACACAAACTTCTTTGGCTCAGATGGGACAACTTATTTATGATAGTAAAAGAAGAACGTTAGGTTCAATCGAGTGCTAGCACGATTTTCTTGAACCTAATTGAATCTCATTCAGATCAATTGAACTGGACCAGTTCAATTGATGATCACCAGATTCAAACCCTTGTTTGTGTGACCCAGTTAGGTTCAGTTCTGTATGGTAATGGGATATGTCATGATCTCTATCATCGACATCATCGAAACTCCTTTCGATGGATCAGAACTCTTCTGATTCGAACAGCTAGAATGATCGATCATCTAAATCATTCTAATTGCTCCCAAAATCCACCAGTGACACCTAGCAGTATATGATGGCAACCCATCAGAGCTGAGTGCGAACCTCTTGGTGCAACTACCCGTGTGATTCAGTTCTTCTATCTTGAGCCCCGATCAGATTAGGATTTAGGTGAACTCATCAAACCCTAGTTTCTGTCATATGATGTAATCATTCGATTCGAGTCCGATGTGAAAATCTAAATAGAAACTCTTTCTATTATTTCATTCTGTCATGGCCATTGACTTCTGGACTTGATTCTCATGATTATCATAGGGTTGCTCCTCTACCACCGAGGTAGATAGATTCCATCTTGATGCAATCCAGTTCCTACAATGAACATGCTATAGCCAACATACACCTCAGAGTTTCATATGGCTAGGACACCGAGTAATGGTGTAGTCAAACTATAACACCCTCAAGGTAAACTGCCGATGCACCTCAGGTCAAAGAACCAGACACACTACTACAGCATCGAGTCAGTCATTGATGAGAAGATAGACTCCCTAATGACTACTCGAGGTGGTCACGCTCAGTGCCCTCGTTCTCTAACGAGTACCTGTACTCTCGCTCCGGTGTCTCCACACCGTAGACTCAAGATTCGTCTACTAAAGAGAAGCGATTGTACACCAACCTTCCAGATCAATTACCATCCTCGTGATGATCCTATGGTCGGGAAGCAATTTATGAGTTAATAATGATTATTCATGTCTTAAATTTTCAACTCTTGAAAATATGAATTTTCATTGCCATTAACTCAAAGGATGTATCACAGACACTAAATACACATATGTGATAGAAAATAATCCATTTATTGATTTTAGTCAAAATTACAATCTTGCCCCTAGAAGTGTATTACAAGTGTCAGCCAATTCTGGCTTCTAGGGCACATATATCTAACAATCTCCCACTTGTCCTAAAGCCAATTGGCTATAAGTCTAAGTCCCATCTTCTCAAGGTGGGCTTCGAACTTCTGCTGGCCCAACGGCTTTGTAAGTGGGTCTGCCACATTATCTGTGGAGTTGACTCTCTTGACCTCGACATAACCCTTTTCGAAGTAATCGTGGATGAGGTGGTATCACCGTTTACTTGGAACTCTTCCAGCTGATAGCTCCACCATTGCACATAAACAGACTCCCAGATGTCGACTTTCGATCATCTATATCGCACATGAAATCCGAGTCTGTGTATCCTTAGACTTGGAATTCTCCATTACCAAAGACCAACATCATATCCTTAGTTCTTCTCAAGTACTTAAGGATACATTTCACAGAAGTCCAGTGTTCTTCACCTGGATTTGACTGATATCTGCTTGTGACACTCACAGCATGGGCTATATCAGGTCGTGTACATAGCATGGCATACATGAGGCTCCCTATTGCAGAAGCATAAAGGATCTTGCTCATGCGTTCTATTTCCTCAGGTGTGCTGGGGCACATCTTCTTGGAAAGATGAATACCATGTCTGAAGGATATTAATCTCCTCTTAGAGTTTTCTATACTAAACCTCTTTAATACTTTCTCTATGTACATCTTCTTGTTAGATATATGTGCCCTAGAAGCCAGAATTGGCTGACACTTGTAATACACTTCTAGGGGCAAAATTATAATTTTGACTATAATTAATGAAATGGGTTATTTTCTATCACACATGTGTATTTAGTGTCTGTGATACATCCTTTGAGTTAATGGTAATGATAATTCATATTTTCAAGAGTTGAAAATTTAAGACATGAATAATCATTATTAACTCATAAACAGCTCCCGACCATAGGATCATCACGAGGATGGTGATTGATCCGGAAGGTTGGTGTACGATCGCTTCTCTTTAGTAGATGAGTCTTGAGTCTACGGTGTGGAGACACCGGAGCGAGAGTACAGGTACTCGTTAGAGAACGAGGGCACTGAGCGTGACCACCTCGAGTAGTCATTAGGGAAGTCTACCTTCTCGTCAATGACTGACTCGATGCTGCAGTAGTGTGTCTGGTTCTTTGACCTGAGATGCATCGGCAGTTCACCTTGAGGGTGTTATAGTTTGACTACACCATTACTCGGTCTCCTAGCCATATGGAACCCTGAGGTGTATGTTGGCTATGACATGTTCATTGTAGGAACTGGATTGCATCAAGATGGGAATCTATCTACCTCGGTGGTAGAGGAGCAGCCCTATGATGAATCATGAGAATCAAGTCCAGAAGTCCATGGCCATGGCAGAGTGAAATAATAGAAAGAGTTTCTATTTAGATTTTCACATCGGAACTCGAATCGAATGATTACATCATATGACAGAGAACTAGGGTTTGACGAGTTCACCTTAAACCCTAATCTGATCGGGGCTCAAGATAGAAGAACTGAATCACACAGGTAGCTGCACCAAGAGGTTCGCATTCAGCTCTGATGGGTTGCCACCATATACTGCTAGGTGTCACTGGTGGATTTTGGGAGCAATTAGAATGATTTAGATGATCGATCATTCTAGCTGTTCGAATCAGAAGAGTTCTGATCCATCGAAAGGAGTTTCGATGATGTCTGATGATAGAGATCATGACATATCCCATTACCATACAGAACTGAACCTAACTGGGTCACACAAACAAGGGTTTGAATCTGGTGATCATCAATTGAACTGATCCAGTTCAATTGATCTGAATGAGATTCAATTAGGTTCAAGAAAATCGTGCTAGCACTCGATTGAACCTAACGTTCTTCTTTTACTATCATAAATAAGTTGTCCTGACTGAGCCAAAGGAGTTTGTGCTCAATTAGAGGCCTTCATATGGTCTGACTAGAGGTTGTCCAAGTCAGAATAGGTTGTCTTATTTGTAAGACATTACCTGCCATTTTTGGTCACCTGCCATTTCTTGTTCTTTGACTTTGGTCAAAAGTCTACCTTTGACTGGTCAAACGTTGACCATTCACCCTTTGACTTTTGACCACATGTCATGCACCTATTGGAGAGCTGGTGGGGGCTTGTCCCCCTGCCAGAACCTGGCAAGGAGAAGGGCGCACGCCAAGGGTGGCGTGAGCCCAAGTAGGAGGCGCCTAGGAGTCCTTGTTGGACAAGGACTCCACCTCCCTTTAGGATTCCAATTAGAGTTCTACTAAGAATCCAGTTTGACTGGTCTTAGGCGCCCTCTAAGGAGGAATCCAGGGGTCTCTTTTTCAACCAATCAGATTTAGATCTGATTTCACAAAGGGTTGTGATTGGTTGAGAGGAAGAGGAGTTGGATCACAAGAGGTCTATAAATAAGACCCTGCGCCCAACCCTAATTAAAAGTCAAAGTCTTATTGAAAGAGATTTCCCACGTCCAAGGCTGCCTCTCCCCTCCTTCTCCACGCCATACTCTCTTCTCCCCTTGCTCTCCACGTCCAAAAGTGTTTTGGACTTAGTTTGGTGCGATTCAGATCAAGGAAAGGCGATCAAAAGCAAGAAGGCTGCGCTGCTGCAAAAGGACGACTGCAGATCTTCAAAAGAGTTTTGAAGATCCTCCAGATCAGATCCAGATCTGATTTTTGGAGGTGTGATAGAGAAGAAGAGGTTCTCCAGATCCAACCGAGTGGATACCGGTAGAGGCCAGGCGCTTGCGTGGCTAAGATCCAGAACCTTCCGCTACAATCAGGATCATCTACAGGGTAATAGGATTACCCAAATCAGGTAAATTAAATTTGATTTAATTTATCTTATTTTATTTGTTAAAATAATAAGAATCAGATCTGAAACATATCAAGATCTGATTGAGATCAAGAGAAAAAAATTTTGAAATATATCTCTTGATCTAATCAGATCTGGACGAACCTGGACCGGGAAATCAGGATTTCCCTTCAACTGGTATCAGAGCCATGGTTCTAAAATTGTTTAGATCTGATTTTAATTTTATTTTAATTAAAAATAAATTAATTTCAGATGTCACATGAGATGTGATCAGATCTGAAATCAGAAAAAATTAAAATTAAATGATTAGGATCTAAGATTAGAAAATATGCATGACTAGTTCTAAAATAGAATAGTTCTATAGAATAGTCTTGCATGTTTTCAATTTAATTTGATTAAATCATATTTTAGATCTATTTATTTACTATTTTCTGATATTATAATGGTTATAATAACATCTGAAAAATAGTAAATAAAAATTATTTAATTTTAAATATCATATGAGATATGATTGATGCATGTCTAGACTAGTTGTAGAATAGTTCTACATAATTGTCTAGATTAGAATTTATTTTGATTAGATCAATTTAAATCTAATTTTTCAGATTATTATGAGATAATTTAGATCTGAAAACATGCATGATTCGATACATGAGATGTATGCAAAATATGCCATGATTAGATCTACTTTGTATATGAGATATATGATATAGATCTGATACTGTTTTGTAGTATTGAATGTTCCTGATTAAGGCGTTCCTCTTGGCCGTCCGGTCATAAGAACGAAGAAGGGTTTAAAGGCCCTCTCTTCCCATTCGATGGGGTGTTCTTATGATGTGTAGGGGTGCTGCGTGTTCGTCCTTAATCAGAAACCCAAAACTTACTTTCTGCAAAACCCTAGATCCTGAAACCCTAGGATTTATTGTGCATATTTTGTTTATGAACCCTACTTAATTAAAAATTAAGATTATGGAAATATTAATTAGGTCTAAAATTGAGAATTTCAGATCTAAGACATATTCATAATACTGGATTCGAGCTTGGGTAGCTCAATTAGGTCTAAGCGGTTGATCAAACCGAATCAAGAGTTGGTTAGATGGGATCAACAATGCTTAAATTGACCAGATAAGCCATAATAGGTTGATCAATTAGGTCTAAGCGGTTGATCAAACCGAATCAAGAGTTGGTTAGATGGGATCAACAATGCTTAAATTGACCAGCCTAATAGGATTAAGTCTGGGTCAAGATCGAGTCACGATCAAGCAAGACCTAATTAGGCTCAGAGGTTAGAGTCTGGATTGTAGGCTAACCCAATTGGTTTTGGCTCAATAATTTGGTGTCTAAGGTAAGTTTGGCACATACGACCGACTGATTTTTAATTGGAAGCTACTCGAACCTGAATGCGTTCTTGTACGAGTTAATGACATATTCCTTCCACCGGTCTCACTTACCTGGCCATATCTGTTGACACAGTTCTGATCTGAGGTGGTCAATAATTCGAGCTAACCCATGCCACTAGGTTGGTCATAATTGTTATGACTATGACATGTCTAGTTTAATGAGACCTGAATCAATTCTCCTTAAGAAAAGATTAAGTCTGAGGTCTTTTACCATTGTAGATGTGCGGGCCCTTTCCGGGGTTGATTGTTCTCGGTTGGATGCAGTGGCTCAGTTGCACCGGAAAGACGCAACCATATCTATTAGGCATTGGATGCTATGGATTGGAGGATGAGTTGGGCTCAATATTTCAAATACGGTGAGAGACTCAATTAGGAACCCAGTCTATGCAAATGGTTGGTCTGACTTAACTAAGAAGTGGATCAATATTCAGGATACGGTGAGATTCATGAATTAGAGATCAAGTTTGGATGCACCATGATTAAAGAATCATTGAACAAGAGTTGTTCACTTATTGGCTAACCCATCACCAATAACTGTTAGGTGAGGTGATGAGTCAGTTGGTGAGACCGCACCATCCACTAGAAATCATTAATCGTGGAGATTTTCGCATCTCTACAGAGGAAGTGTAGGGATCCGAGAAAATAGTAGGAGCTAATTTGTTTAAAAATAAAATTTTTAAATAAATTGGTCAAGTCAAAATTACAGTATCTAACTAGAATCTTTGACTCTCTACAGAAAAAATGTCTGCGTCCAACCCATTGGCACGTATCCTGGACACACATAGACTGACTGGACCCAATTATAAAGATTGGCTCAGGAACTACAAAATTGTTTTGGGTTTTGAGAAGTTAACCCATATTTTGGATCAGGACCCTCCCACCTTGCCAGCCCGTCCATCCACTGAACAGAGAGCGTCTCTGAAAAAATGGATAGACGAAGATAATAAGGCCAGATATTACATGTTGGGCTCGATGTCTGATGAGCTCCAGCGCCAACATGAAGATATCGGGACTGCTCGCCAAATGTTGGCTCACCTGCAAGAGATGTTTGGTGAACAGAGTCGCGCAGCCAAATATCAAGTCACGAAATAACTTTTTAAGGCTAAGATGCATGATGGGCAATCAGTCCAAGATCACTGTCTGATGATGATCAAGGATATGGAAGAGCTTGAGAAGCTCGGTGTGAAGTTAGACTTGGACTTGCAGAACGATATTATTCTACAATCCTTGACTGATGCATATGGGCAATTCATCATGAATTACCACATGCATAAACTTCAGAATTCCTTGGCCGAATAAATGAATATGCTGGTTACTGCTGAGCTTTCTATGAAAGGTTCTAAAGGCTCAGTTCTTGTTATGGAACGGACTTCTTCGAAAAGAAAGTCTTCTGGAAAGAAAAAGAAGTCTGTGAAAATGCAAAAGGTGGAAGGAGCAAAGAAGAAGACAGAACCGAAGAAAAAGGTCGATGCCAAAGGAAAGTGTTTCCATTGCAATAGTGACGGCCATTGAAAGCGGAACTGCCCTATTTACCTGGCCACCCTGAAGAACAAGAAGGAAGGTCCTTCTGGAGGTATGCTCGTTATTGAGTCTAACCTTACGATTTCTTCTGCATCCAGTTGGATGCTTGACTCTGGTTCTAGTGCTCATCTGTGCACTTCCATGCAGGATCTTGAGGATAGCAGGAGGCTGAGGGATGGAGACATGATCCTACGCGTCGGTAATGGAGCAAGAGTTGCTGCAGTAGCCGTGGGAACATACCCTCTTCGATTACCATCTGGTTTAGACTTAGTTTTGAAAGACTGTTATTTTGTGCCTGCAGCTAGCAGGAATTTGATTTCTGTTTCATGCTTAGCACAAGAAGGTTATGCGATCACCTTCTTTAAGGACCATTGTAACATTCTTTATGAAAGAAATAAAATTGCAAATGGTTTTCTTATTAATGGTCTTTATCAGCTACATATTGATGTACCTGTTCTAACTATCGAGCAAAACGTGAATGCCAAATGACCTAGGGATAGTCCAAACGACAGATATCTATGGCACTTGAGATTAGGTCATATAGCAGAAGATAGGATCAACAAATTGGAGAAAAATGGGCTATTGAGTCCGTTGACTTCCGAGTCATATCCAACTTGTGAATCTTGTCTTCAAGGCAAAATGACTAAACTCCCTTTTGTTGGACATGGGGAGAGGGCCATAGATCTCCTTGCCCTAGTACATACTGATGTGTGCGGCCCATTTGATGTGCCAGCTAGAGGCAATTTTGTCTACTTCATTACCTTTACCGATGATCTGTCTAGGTATGGGTATGTGTATCTTATGAGACACAAGTCTGAAGCTTTTGAAAAGTTCAAAGAATTCAGACATGAAGTAGAAAAATAAATAGGAAAAATTCCATTAAGGTTCTTCGATCAGATCGAGGAGGTGAATACCTTAGCCGAAAATTCCTAGACTATCTAAAGAAAAATGGCATAGTCTCTCAATGGACTCCACTAGGAACACCTCAACTCAACGGGGTTTCAGAACGGAGAAATCGGACTCTATTGGATATGGTTCGATCCATGATGAGCTTCACAGACCTCTCTGATTTTCTTTGGGGACACTCATTGTTAACTTCAATTTATCTACTGAATAGGGTTTCCCTCTAAAATCCGTTCCTACCACACCGTATGAGATATGGCACGGTAAGAAACCAAGTCTGAGTCATCTCAGAATTTGGGGTTGTCCGGCTCATGTCAAAAGACAACAAGCGGACAAGTTAGAGTTTAGGTCCTTTAGAGCTCGATTCATAGGATATCCTAAAGAGTCATTAGGATACTATTTCTACATTCCAGAAGACCACAATGTGATTGTGAGTCGACATGCCATCTTTCTTGAAAAACAGTTTATTCAAGATAGCAGCATTGAAAAATAGATCAAGCTTGATGAGAAAAGTCTCACAAGCAGAACGAGCTAAGGACCAAGTGGAACCAAATCAGGTTGAGCCAATAAGAACACTACCTCCTCCACCTCGTAGATCGGAAAGAGTTTTCCGGTCCCCTGAAAGATACTTAGGTATTATTTCAGAGGACGTAGAGGAAAATGTTCCTCGTAAGGTAATGATGCTCATGGTGATGATCCCAAAACCTACAACGAGGCGATATCAGATATCGACTCCGAGAAATGGCTTGAGGCAATTTGAAGTCAGAGATCGATCGAGTCACTTCAAACCAAATGTCTGGACCTTGGAGATCTACCAGAAGGTATAGTACCTATTGGGTGTAAATGGATTCTTTCAAGAGAAAGATTGGTGGCAGTATGGAATTGTGGAGACATTCAAGGCTAGACTTGGTATCTCT
>QRFJ01006307.1:0-49777 GCA_006176705.1 Cocos nucifera | reverse complement strand
ATTCCAAAGTAAATGGTCAGTTCATAAGTTAATAATATCTAACTAGAATTTTGACTCTCTACCGAAAAATGTCTGCATCCAACCCATTGGCACGTATCCTGGACACACATAGACTAACTATAAAGATTGGCTCAAAAACTATAAAATAGTTTTGGGTTCCGAGAAGTTAACCCATGTATTAGACCAGGACCTTCCCACCTTATCAGCCCGTCCATCCACTGAACAGAGAGTGTCTCTGAAAAATTGGATAGACAAAGATAATAAGGCCAGATATTACATGTTGGGCTCGATGTCTGATGAGCTCCAGCGCCAACATGAGGATATTAGGACTGCTCACCAAATGTTGGCTTACCTGTAGGAGTTGTTTGGTGAATAGAGTCGTGCAGCCAAATATCAAGTCACGAAATGACTTTTTAAGGCTAAGATGCATGATGGGCAGTCAGTCCAAGATCACTGTCTGATAATGATCAAGGACATGGAAGAGCTTGAGAAGCTTAGTGTGAAGTTAGATTTGGACCTGCAGAATGATATTATTCTGCAATCTTTGATTGATGCTATTGACAATTCATCATGAATTACACATGCATAAACTTCAAAATTCCTTGGCCGAATTAATGATATGCTGGTTACGCGAGCTTTCTATGAAAGGTTCTAAGCTCAGTTCTTGCTATGGAATGGACTTCTTCCAAAAGAAAGTCTTATGGAAAGAAAAAAAAGTCTGTGAAAAAGCAGAAGATGGAAGGAGCAAAAAAGAAGAAGGCAGAATCAAAGAAAAAGACCGATGTCAAAGAAAAGTATTTCTATTGCAACAGCGACAACCATTGGAAGCAAAACTGCCCTACTTACCTAGCCACCCTGAAGAACAAGAAGGAAGGTCCTTCTGGAGTATGCTCGTTATTGAGTCTAACCTTACGATTTCTTCTGCATCCAGTTAGGTGCTTGACTTTGGTTCTAGTGCTCATCTTTGCACTTCCATACAGGGTCTTGAGGATAGCAGGAGGTTGAGGGATGAAGACATGATCCTATATGTTGGTAATGGAGCAAGAGTTGCTGCAGTAGCCGTGGGAACATCCCTGATTCCATCTAGTTTAGACTTAGTTTTGAAAGACTGTTATTATGTGCCCGTGCTAGTAGAAATTGATTTTTATTTCATGCTTAGCACAAGAAGGCTATGTGATTACCTTCTTTAAGACCATTATAACATTCTTTATGAAAGAAATAAAATTGCAAATGGTTTCCTTATTAATGGTCTTTATCAGCTACATATTGATGTACCTGTTCTAACTATCGAGCAAAACATTAATGCCAAACGACCTAGGGACAGTCCAAATGATAGATATCTATGCACCTGAGATTAGGTCATATGCAGAAGATTAGGATCAACAAATTGGAACAAAAATGGGCTCTTGCGTCATTGACTTTTGTGAGCCATATCACTTATGAATCCTATCTTCAGGCAAAAGACTAAACTCCCTTTGTTTGGACATGGGAGAGGGGCCATAGATCTTCTTTCCTAGTACAATACAAATGTGTGCGGTCCATTTGATGTGCTGGCTAGAGGCAATTTTATCTACTTCATATCTTTTATCGATGACTGTTTAGGTATGGTATGTGTATCTTATGAGACACAAGTCTGAAGCTTTTGAAAAGTTCAAAGAATTTAGACATGAAGTAGAAAACAAACTGGAAAACCCATTAAGGTTCTTCAATCAGATCGAGGAGGTGAATACCCTTAGCAAGGAATTCTCGACTATCTAAAGGAATGGATAGTCTCTCAATGGACTTACCAGGAACACCTTCAACTTAACGATTTTCAGAATGGAGAAATCGGACCCTATGGATATGGTTCGATTCATGATGTGCTTCACAGACTCCTAATTTTTTGGGGACATCATTGTTAACTTCAATTATCTACTGAATAGGGTTCCCTCTAAAATCGTTCTACGATAATCGTATGAGATATGGCACGGAAGAAACAAGTCTGTCATCTCAGAATTTTGGGTTGTTCGGCCTCATATCAAGACAACAAGCGGACAGTTAGAGTTTAGTCCTTCAGAGCTTCGTTCATATGGATAGTCCTAACAGAGTCATTAGATACTATTAATTTATTTTTAAACAAATTAGCTCCCACTATTTTCTCGGATCCCTACACTCCCTCTGTAGAGATGCAAAAATCTCCATGATTAATGATTTCTAGTGGGTGGTGCGGTCTCCACCAACTGACTCATCACCTCACCTAACAGTTATTGGTGATGGGTTAGCCAATGAGTGAACAACTCTTGTTCAATGATTCTCTAATCATGGTGCACCCAAACTTGGTCTCTAATTCATGAATCTCACCGTATCCGAAATATTGATCCACTCCTTAGTTAAGTCAGACCCACCATTTGCATAGACTTGGATTTCCTAATTGAGTCTCTCACCATATCCAAAATATTGAGCCCAACTCATCCTCCAGCCCATAGCATCCAATGCCTAATAGACATGGTTGCATCTTTTTGGTGCAACTGAGCCACTGTATCCAGTCGAGAACAATCAACCCGGGAAAGGGCCCGCACATCTACAATGGTGGAAGACCTTAGACTTAATCTTTTCTTAGGAAGAATTTGATTTAGGTCTCATTAAACTAGACTTGACATAGTCATAACCATTATGACTAACCTAGTGGCATGGGTTAGCTCGGATTATTGACCACCTCAGATCAGAACTGAGCCAACAAATATGGCCAGGTAAGTGAGACTGATGGAAGGGAATATGCTATTAACTCGTACAAGAATGCATTCAGAGTCGAAGTAGCTTCCATAATTAAAAACCAGTCGATCGTATCTATCAAACTTACCTTAGACACCAAATTATTGAGCGAGAATCAATCGGGTTAGCCTACAATCCAGAACTCCTAACCATCTGAGCCTAATTAGGTCTTAGCTTGATCGATCACTCACGACTCGATCTTGACCCAGACTTAATCCTATTAGGCTGGTCAATTTAAGCATTGTTGATCCCATCTAACCAACTCTTGATTCGGTTTGATCAACCGCTTAGACCTAATTGAGCTACCCAAGCCTGAAACCCAGTATTATGAATATGTCTTAGATCTGAAATTCTTAATTTTAGATCTAATTAATATTTCATAATCTTAATTCTTAATTAAGTTTAGGGTTCATAAACAAAATATGTATAATTAAATCCTAGGAATTTCAGGATCTAGGATTTTGCAGAAAGTAAGTTCTTGGATTTTTGATTAAGGACGAACGCGCAGCACCCCTACACATCATAAGAACATTCCATCGAATGGAAGGAGAGGACTTTTAAATCCTTCTTTATTCTTTATGACCGGACGGCCAAGAGGGAACGCCTTAATCAGGAACATATACAATACTACAAAACTAGTTTTAGATCTATATCATATATCTCATATACAAAAATTAGATCTAATCTATGAACATATTTTGCATACATCTCATGTATCAAATCATGCATATTTTTAGATCTAAATTATCTCATAATAATCTAAAAAATTAGATTTAAATTGATCTAATCAAAATAAATTCTAATCTAGATAATTATGTAGAACTATTCTACAACTAGTCTAAACATGCATCAATCATATCTCATATGATATTTAAAATTAAATAATTTTTATTTACTATTTTTTAGATGTTATTATAACCATTATAATATCAAAAAATAGTAAATAAATAGATCTAAAATATGATTTAATCAAATTAAATTGAAAATATGTAAGACTATTCTATAGAACTATTCTATTTTAGAACTAGTCATGCATATTTTCTAATCTTAGATCCAAATCATTTAATTTTAATTTTTTTTGATTTCAGATCTTATCACATCTCATGTGACATCTAAAATCATTTATTTTCTAATTAAAATAAATTTAAAATTAGATCTAAATACTTTTAGAATCTTAGCTCTGATACCAGTTGAAGGAAATCCTGATTTTCCGGACCAGGTTCGTTCAGATCTGATCAGATCAAGAGATATATTTTAAATTTTTTTTTTCTAATTCTAATTAGATCTAAGATATTTTATATCTAATTATTATTATTTTAAAAATAAAATAAAATTTAGATAAATTAAATCAAATTTAATTTACCTTGATTTGGGTAATCCTATTACCCATTGATGATCCTGTATGCAGCGGAAGGTTCTGGATCTAGCCACGCAAGTGCCTGGCCTCTATCAGTATCTACTTAGGCTAGATCTGGAGATCTTCTTCTTCTCTATCACATCTCCAGATATCAGATCTAGATCTGATCTGGAGGATCTTCAAAACTCCTTTTGAAGATCACCAGTCGTCCTTTGCAGCAGTGCAGCCTTCTAGCTTTCACTCGCCTTTCTTTGATCTGGATCACACCAACCAAGCTCCAAAATTCTTTTGGATGTGGAGAGGAGAGGGAGAAGGTAGGTTTAGCATGGAGGAAGAGAGGAGAGGCAGCCTTGGGCGTGGGGAATTATGATTCAGATCCATCTTTGAGTTGGGCGCAAGGTCTTATTTATAGACTAACTGTGATCCAACTCCTCTTCTTCCCAACCAATCATAACTCTTTGTAAAATCAGATCTAAATCTGATTGGTAGGAATAGAGTCCCCTGGATTCCTCCTTAGAGGGTGCCTAGGACCAGTCAAAGTTGGTTCTTAGGAGAACTCTAATTGGAATCCAAAAAGGAGATGGAGTCCCGATCAGATTTGGGTTAAGGTGAACTCATCAAACCCTAGTTTCGATCATATGATATAATCATTCGATTCAAGTCCAATGTGAAAACGTAAATAGAAACTCTTTCTATTATTTCACTCTACCATGGCCATGGACTTCTGGACTTGATTCTCATGATCATCATAGGGCTGCTCCTCTACCACCGAGGTAGATAGATTTCATCTTGATGCAATCCAGTTCCCACAATGAACATGTATAGCCAACATACACCTTAGGATTCCATATGGCTAGGAGATCGAGTAATGGTGTAGTCAAACTATAACACCCTCAAGGTGAACTATCGATGCACCTCAGGTCAAAGAATCAGACACACTACTGCAGCATCGAGTCAGTCATTGACGAGAAGGTAGACTTCCTAATGACTACTCGAGGTGGTCACGCTCAGTGCCCTCATTCTCTAACGAGTACCTATACTCTTGCTTCGGTGTCTCCACACCGTAGACTCAAGACTCATCTACTAAAGAGAAGCGATTGTACACCAACCTTCCAGATCAATCACCATCCTCGTGATGATCCTATGGTCGGAAGCATTTTATGAGTTAATAATGATTATTCATGTCTTAAATTTTCAACTCTTGAAAATATGAATTATCATTACCATTAACTCAAAGGATGTATCACAGACACTAAATACACATATGTGATAGAAAATAACCCATTTTATTAGTATTAGTCAAAATTATAATTTTGCCCCTAGAAGTGTATTACAAGTGTCAGCCAATTCTGGCTTCTAGGGCACATATATCTAACATCGGGCATGAGATTCAGTTTGGGATCGAGCAGCCTAGCTCAATTTCCTTATTTCTTGATCCATGAGCAGCAAGTGGTAGCCTTAGGACATGGGGGCGGTATCATATAGGAAGCTCTAAGATTTAAGATGGAGTCGAATATCGAGTCGAGGTGGAGAATATTGAAATCTGGCACCTTGAGATTCGGTCCATGATAAGCGAAGAACAAGATTCAGGAGCTCGAGTCAACTCGTAGTTAAGTTTGAGTTGACTCCAGTTGAGCCAACTCTAGTAGAAAGTTTGAGTCCACTCTAGATCTAAACCACTTATTTAAAAGACGAGCCATTCCTTTCTAGTTCTTTTCTATCCTTTCTCTATTTGCCTTAGGTCTACCCAAACTATTCTCCAAAACCATTTTTGGTCCCTTTCTTGTCTCATTCCTTGATTTCACCTGATGTCCATTGGGATTGAGCATGGATGGGTCCTTGGAAGCAGCTTGCTTACTAGTTTAAGTGGTCTAGAGGAGAATAGCAAGCCAAATGAAGGTCTAAAGCTAGAAATTATTGGAAAACATATAGAATTTCATGCATAGATTTCGAAACTTTTTCGAAACAAGACGTAGTGGAAGACATAGATTAAACTATTTAACTATAATATGCATGTGATCTAATCACTAAACCCTACATCTAGGATCTATAACATATCATGATGTAAGCATAAATAAAAATAAAATAAAATAGAGACTAGTATTGATCATATCAATACCCTAGATCTAGAACTATTCTAGAAAATCTAGATTATATCTAGGTCAGATAAAAAATCAAATCTTATACCTTTACACGGGTCGAGAACACCATAGTTGAATCCCTTATTGTCCTTATTGCTTGGAGCCGCATAGCATATCTGACCTCTATAGATAGTCCACACGAGATCGTCACTTTGCTCAGAGGTTCTTCAAAAAAGATTCGCTCGAAGTGCTAGCTTCTCATAGATCCCTCCTGACGGTTGATCTGAAAAAATTTCTTCAGATCTCTTAGACACTCCAAGAGATGAAGATGAGGAGGAGGATTAAGGGAGAAGACCAACCTTTGAATCTCCCAAAAATAAAAAAATAAAAAGCTTGAAGACAGATCATTAAGAGAAGACCCATCTTCTCTTCATGACATTAACCTTTGATGTCTTAAATCGATCTTCAAACCTAGACAAGAGGAGACCTTCTCCTCTATAATTTTTCCATGCTCTTTCTTGTTTTCTCTATGATTTTTTCCATGGAGAAAATCTCACAAAAAATGGAGAAGAAGGACTCTTAAAGAAACTCTATGAGAAGACCTTCTTCTCTTCTTCTTCTCTCATCAGGACATGATCAAATCATGTCCAAAACAAACCACCATGCCCCAACTCCTTGGAGCACCCATCCTCCATGCTGCATATTTCTTTCTTTCTAATGTTTTTTCATGGAATAATTCCTAAGGGATGAAGAAGAAAAGAAACTAGAAGAAGAATCCTAGAGAAGACAATCTTCTCTTTCTTTATTCTCATCAGGACATGAACCTTTCATGTCATAATGAGACCACCATGCCCTAAACCTTGGAGTACCAGAATTCCCCACACCCCAACCTCTCCTTTTTTCTATTTTTTCATGGTAGGATGTCAGGTTTCTCACACCTACATCCCTCAAAAATGCTGCCCCATCTAAGAATAGAAGACTAGGTCAAAATCCCTACTTTTTAGGGATTTCAACAAGGAGTTTGGGGGGGTGTCCAACTCTTGGATGCCTCTCCTATTTATTTTTGTGTGGGGAACCAAATTGCAATCCCCAAAAACTAGAAAAAAAATTGCACAAAAGGAAATAGGTGGTGTGGGAGAAATTTCAAAGAGAAAGGAAGGAATTTGGGATTCTTTGGACTCTTAATCAAAAGGAAAGTAAGCCATAACAACTTTCTTGTTTTGACCAATTCAAAACTATTTCCAAGAGAACTAGATAAAGGGCATGGAACTCCTTTCTTAGGCATGGAAAATGTTTTTGTAAACATCTAGAATAAAATAAAGGGGCATGGGCTTTCTTAGGTGGCGCGAAGAAGAAAGAATCTTAAATAGACTAGGTCAAACCAAATAAAATCATATTCTAATTAGATTTGAGTCAACCTAATTAAAAGACAATCTTAATTAAATTAGATTAAAATAAATTTAAATTTCATTTAATTTCTAATCAAATTAGAAATAACATGTGCTCAAGTCCTAATTGAATAGAGACTTGTTTTCCCTCGCAACTGGCTTATCCAATAAACCAATTGGACTCAATCCAATTAAGTCCAAACTAATTCTAATTGAATCTAATTTAATTATACTTGATCTCAGTCTAATTGCTCAATTAAATTGAGCTAATTAGCAATTCAATTGCTAATCGATCCTCCTATAATACTTGCACTTGATCGATCATCAATTACATTGATGATTAGATCACTGAATGATTCTCAATCATTGATCAACCATCTGATCAAGTAAAAATCTCTTATGTGTATGATCCCATAGTTTCAAACCTAAGTTGGTAGCATAAGAACTAATTTTAGTACCAATCAAAATAACCATCTAGTAATGGTACCTGACGTTCGGATAGGTCGAATGTATGCAAAATAACATTCTAAGAACCCTGGCCTTTGGTTACCATATAATTCATCCCTTTGATCAATAATGCTCAAGATGACTTCGAATTAGCTATCAACACTTATACAAGTCATCCATATTGTGTTTAAAAATTTTGTAAATCCTGTGACTCCTTATGAGGATTACCTAGGTCTAGGTTTTGCTAAATTGAAACACAACGAGACATTTTTTTCCTGAGATTAATTAGTAGTGGTTAATCCTATCTTGACTCACACATCGACTCTATAATTACTTGATTGTACCTAAAAATCTTTTATTGCTATATTAGAAAATTAGGTAGTCCGGCACCAATGTACATTGAGTTGCTTGCACCAATGTACTTCTATATCTCACCTGGATGCCATATCAGTGTCTCTACACCACTTGATTATGAGGACAACCAATGCATATGGCATACAGCAACCTACATTCGATAAGTTATCATCCTTATTAATAACTTATCATTTAGTCGTGAATAGTTTTATAACCATCTGATGAATTCTTCTTTATTGATTGATTATGATTCTAAGAACTTCATCATAAGATAGGAGTTCATTTAAGAAAAATAGAACTTTGATGATAAATAAGCTAAATAACTATTATTATTTGATAATTCATATACTAATTTCAATCATCTATAACTTAGATGATTAGCTTTAGAATATATTTTCTAACAACTCTTATTTGGACTAAAGCCAATCAGAATAATATCAAATATCTTATCTTCCACTTGAGCTTTAGAACTCCTTAGTTTTGAGGCTTTAGCAAATAGGTCAATTAAGTTCTTCTTTCTCGTCGATTTTCTAAAGATCGATATCATCCTAATTAAAATCTAAGGTCATAGCGATGCAGAGTATGCTGGTCCTATGGTGCACTTTTAGTACTTTAGCCTGAGCCAAGGCTCCAATGCTATATTAGGACTAGACCATTGGTGAAGGTTGCCTCTCCCAGCTTGCTAACAAACTTATGCCACCACACAACCTATATGGTAGCATCAGATGCCATGATGTACTTTACATCACTAACAAAATAAGCTATAATATTTAGCTTAAAACTTTTCTAATAGATTGCTCCTCTAATTAGGATAAATTCATGATTCGACACTCTCCTAGCTATCATCTTTATCTGACTAAAAATTAAAATCAAAATATTCCATAAGTTTTAAGTCAGTTTTTTCTTATATGAGTCACTAGATCTTAGTATTTCTCAAATACTAAAGGATTGTCTATACAATCTTTCAATAGTTCTTGCTTGGATCAGACTGATATCTACTCACTATCTCTAGTAAGTATACCATGTCTGATCTCGTACATGGATTGATAAGATGATAGCTAAACCTTTATTTCTTGTAATGCTGGAATGTCATTCTTGATTAAGAGAATATCATCCACAGACAATACAAGAAATAACACTATAGAACCTTTTGCCTATTTACAAATACAGGATTTTTTTTTGTTCATAATAAAGATATACGTTCAAAAATGTATGTTCCAACTCTAAGATAATAGCCAAACGGGTTTTATAGGTCTCTACCTTCCCATCTGTGCTACTCCGATCCTTTTGAAAATTCATTCACATCCAATGAATTTTATCCTTTCAGGTGAATCAACTAGTGTCCACACACTATTGATTTTCATGGACTCAAATTTAGATTTTATGGCTCCAAGCCTCTTCTTAGAGTCAGACCTCAACATAGCATCCATATAGATGATCGGATCCTTATTGCTCTCATTAAGCTCAACAAGATCACCATCCTAGATCTAAATATCAAAGTATCTATTTAGCTGATGCAATACTCTACCGTATCTCCTTAAAGATGCTAAATTAATGGGTTTTGGGTTCAATCTAATTAAATCTAGTTCTATAGGTTTACTAGATCATGTTAGTTCATTCTACCAATTGAACTTTCTCAAGTTAAACTTTACAGGTATCAGTTCTTTCTCTAAGAAACTTTTTTTCTAAAAAAAATGCCTTACTGCTGATGAACATCTTATGTTCTTCAGCATGGTAGAAGTTATAACCCCTAATACCTATCAGATCATGATCCAAGTTTATCTGTGCATAAATTTTTGATGTAGGCTTGACAATCCAAAGCCCACAGGTGAGAGAGTCTAGGTCTATGCCAGATCCATATTCCATATGGAGTCTTTGCGACAGATTTACCTAGGATAAATTTTTAGAGTAAAATAAGTAGTCTCAAGTGAAGAAAAAACCCTATTTCCTAGCACAGGATCATTCAAATCTGATTGAATCTAAAAAAATATTTAAAAATTTTTTTACTATGATCCTAATCAGATTTGGGACATCTTGGATCTGATCCTTCAAGATATGATCTATAGATTAAAAATAAAATTAAATCTAGTTTAGTTTCATACCTTATTTTTGGGTAATCAGATTATCCTGTGATGATCCTAATCTATTTTGAGATTCTGGAAGGAGCCACGCACACACCTAGCCTCTACTGAAGGAAAAAACTTATTTTTCGGATCAGGTTTGCTTAAATCTGATTAGACTAGGAGGGATATTTCAAAATTTTATACTCTGAGATCCTAATCAGATCTAAGACTCCTCAGATCTGATTTTATTGATTTGATAATAAAAATAAAATAAAAATTAAATCTAATTTAATTATATCTTTATTTTGGATAATCCAATTATCCTATGATGATTCCGATGTTTGCCTAAGATTCTGGATGTAGCCACGCAAGCGCCTGGCCTCTATCAGAATCCACTCGGGTAGGATCTAGAGATCTCTTTCTCAATCAATCCTTCAAAAATTAGATATAGATCTGATCTTAAAGGTCTTCAAAACTCTTTTTGAAGAACTACCATTGTCTCTTGCAGTAGTGCTGCCTTCTTCCTTTCCTGGCACCTTTCACTTGCTTGGATCGCACCTTATTCACACCCAAAACTCCTTGGGTGTGGAGAGGAGAGAGAGAACCATAGGGTGGCATGGAGAAGGAGGGAGAGAGGCTATGTGGTGTGGGCTAAGGCAAAAAAAAATTAAAAACTAGGTGCAGACAGGGTTTATATAGACCCTACTGTGCCATGCAGTGCCACATCATCCCGATCAATCATGGCCCTTTGAGTAATCAGATCTAAATTTAATTAGTAGGATGACATCATCTAATCCAATTAGATGAGAGACTCTCAAAACCCTCCTAAGGTGGCACCAAGACTGAGTCAAACAAGAGTTCTTGGCGCCACAGAGTTTAATCCCCTGAAGCAACCGTGGAGTCCCATCTATATGGGACTCCTTCTTTATGGTGTGCACCCTCTTCCTATCTACATTTAGTATGGGGACAAGGCCCCAGGTACTCTCCTATAGGCATATGACACATGGGTAGATGTCCAAGTGTCTAGGGTCAATATTTGACCAATGTCTGAAAATAGAAATTAGCAAGTGACCAAAAATGGTAGATGTTGTCTTAAATTTATCTCATAAATTAAGACAATCCTTTTTTGATCTGAAAAAGATCCAGTCAGACCAAGTAAAGATTTTTGAGTGAGCCCAAATATATTTGGCTCAGTCGAGATAAGCTATAATAATTATTAAAGGAGAACATTAGGCTCAATCGTGTGCTAGCACGATTTTCTTGAACCTAATTGAATCTTATTTAAATCAATTGAACTAGGTTAGTTCAATTGATGACATCCAGATCCAAGCCCTTGTTTGTGCGATCCAGTTAGGTTCAATTTCGTATGGTAATGGGATATGTCACGATCTGTATCATCGACATCATCGAAACACCTTTCGATGGATCAAAACTTTTCTGATTCAGACAACTAGTATGATCGATCATCCAAATTATTTTAATTACTCCCAAAATCCATCAGTAACACCTAGCAGCATATGGTGGCAATCCATCAGAATTGAAAGCGAACCTCTCGATGTAGTTACCTGTGTGATTAGGTTCCTCTATCTTGAGCCTCAATCGGATTAGGGTTAAGGTGATCTCGTCAAATCCTAATATCCATCATATGAATTAATCATTTAATTCAAGTCTAGTATGAAAATCCTAATAGAAACTCTTTCTATTATTTCACTCTACCATGGCCATGGACTTATGGACCTGATTCTCATGATCATCATAGGGCTGCTCCTCATCTACTGAGGTAGATAGGTCTCCTATTGGTGCAATGCAATTCCTACAATAAACATGCTATAGCCAACATACACCTCAGGATTCCAAATGGCTAGGAGATCGAGTTATAGTGTAGTCAAACTATAACACCCTCAAGATGAACTGTCGATGCACCTCAGGTCAAAGAACCAGACAAACCACTATAGCTTTGAGCCAGTCATCGACGAGAAGGTAGACTTCTTCATGATTGCTCGAGGTGGTCATGCTCAGTACCCTCATTCTCTAATGAGTACCTATACTCTCACTATGGTATCTTTACACCATAGACTTAAGATGCATCTTTCCTAAAGAAGCGATTGTACACCAATATTCTAGATCACTCACCATCCTCATCATGATCCTACGGTTAGGAGCATTTTATGAGTTAATAATAAAAATTCATATCTTAAATTTTCAACTCTTGAAAATATGAACTATCATTACCATTAACTCAACAAATGTATCACAGACACTTCCAAATACACACTATGATAGAAAATAACTCATTTTATTATTTATAGTTAAAATTATAATTTTGCTCTTAGAAGTGTATTACAAGTGTCAGCCAATCTGGCTTCTCGGGCACACATATCTAACAAACTCTCACTTGACCTAAAGTCAATTGGCTACAAATCTAAGTCACATCTTCTTAAGGTGGGCTTCGATCTTGTACTGGCCTAATGGCTTTGTAAGTGGGTCTGCCGCATTATCTATGGAGTCGACTCTCTAAAACTCGACATAACCTTTCTCGAGGTAATCACGAATGTGGTGGTATTGCCGCTCGATGTGCTTGGATTTTTGGAGAGACTTCGGCTCCTTAGCAAGAGCTTTGGCACCATTATTATTGCAGTATAGAGGAATGGCATCCGATGGCATCACTCTGATCTCTGCGATAAACTTCTTGTACTAGAATGCCTCTTTCATAGCTTTTGATGCAGCGATGTACTCTACTTCCATGGTGGAATCTGCTTGAAACTCTTTCAACTGACAGCACCATCATTACACACAAACAGACTCCTAGATGTCGACTTTTGATCATCTATATCGAACATAAAATTTGAGTCTGTATACCCCTAGACTTGGAGTTCTCCATTACCAAAAATCAACAACTTATCCTTAGTTCTTCTCAAGTACTTAAGGATACATTTCATAGAAGCCCAGTGTTCTTCACCTAGATTCGACTGATATTTGCTCGTGACACTCACAGTATAGGCTACATCAGGTCATGTACATAAAATGGCATACATGAGGCTCCCTATTACTGAAGTATAAGGGATCTTACTCATGCATTCAATCTCCTCATGTCTGTTGGGACATATTTTCTTAGAGAGATGAATGCCATGTCTGAAGGGTACCAATCACCTCTTAGAGTTTTTCATGCTAAACCTCATTAGCACTTCCTTTATGTACATCTTCTATGAAAGACCTAGCATCCTATTCGATCTATCTCTGTAGATCTTAATTTCTAGAATGAAGGATGCTTCTCCTAGATCTTTCATAAAGAATTCTTTAGATAACTACATTTTAACTATGGTCAACATGGAAATATCATTTTCAATAAGGAGGATATCATCCACGTATAGTACGAGGAAGACAATAGCGCTCCCACTGACCTTTTTGAAAATACATTGTTCCTCCCCATTCTTGATGAAATCAAACAATTTGATCACATCATTAAAATGACTATTCCAGCTCTAAGATGCTTGCTTAAGTCCATATATGGACCTTTGCAGCTTGCATACTTTGTGATCAACATCACTGGATGTGAAACCTAACGACTGTTCCATATAGATATCTTCCTCAAGGTATCCATTTAAGAACACCATTTTCATGTTCATTTGCTATATTTCATAATCAAAATAGGCTACAACAGCAAGCAATATGCGGATGAATTTTAGCATGCCTACTGGCAAAAAGGTATTCTGATAGTCAATGCCTTCGTGCTGACTATATCCTTTTGCCATTAATCTAGCTTTGAATGTCTCCACATTTCCATCTACACCAATCTTTCTCTTGTAGATCCATTTACACCCAATAGGTACTATACCTTCAGGTGGATCTACCAAGGTTTAGACTTGGTTTGAGTACATCGAGTCAATTTCTGACTTCATTGCCTCTAACCATTTCTCAGAGTCGATATCCGATATCGTCTCATCATAGGTTTTAGGATCATCACCATGAACCTATTATCTATGAGGAATATTTTCTCTACTTTCTCTAAAATAGTACCTAAGTACCTCTCAGGAGGACAAAAAACCCTTTTCGATCTATGAGGTGGAGGAGGTAGTGATTGTATTGGCTCAACCTGATTTAGTTCCATAGGGTCCTTAGCTCGTTGCTCTTGAAAGACTTTCTCCTCGAGCTTGATCTACTTTCCAATGCCATCATCTTGAATAAACTATTTTTCAAGAAAGATGGCATGCCGACTCACAATCATATTATGGTCTTCTGGAATGTAGAAATAATATCCTAATGACTCTTTAGGATATCCTATGAATCGAGCTCTAAAGGACCTATAGTCTAACTTGTCTGCTTATTATTTTTTGATATGAGCTAGACAACTCCAAATTCTAAGATGACTCAGACTTGGTTTCTTACCATGCCATATCTCATACCGTATGGTAGGAATGGTTTTAGAAAAAATTCTATTCAGTAAATATATAGCAGTTAATAGACTATGTCCCCAAAGAAAATTAGAAAGGTCTGTGAAGCTCATCATGGATTGGACCATATCTAATAGGGTCTGGTTCCTCCATTCTGAAACCCCATTGAGTTGAGGTGCTCCAAGTGGAGTCTATTGAGAGACTATGCCATATTGCTTGAGATAGTCCAGGAATTTTTGACTAAGGTATTCATCTCCTCGATCTGATTGAAGAACTTTAATGGATTTTTCAGTTTGCATTTTCACTTCATGTCTGAATTTCTTAAACTTTTCAAAGGCTTCAGACTTGTGTCTCATAAAATACACATACCTATATCAAGATAAATCATTGGTAAAGATTATGAAGTAGACAAAATTACCTCTAGCTGGCACATCAAATAGGTCGCATACATCAGTATTATACCAAACAGGTACTATACCTTCAGGTGGATCTACCAAGGTCCAGACTTGGTTCGAGCACATTAAGTCAATCTCTAATTTCATTGCCTCTAACTATTTCTTAGAGTCGATATCTGATATCATCTCATCAAGATTTTGGGATCATCACCATGAACCTCTTTTTCTATGAGGAATATTTTTTCTATGTCCTCTAAAATGGTACCTAAGTACCTTTTAAGAGGATGAAAAATCTTTTCTGATCTACAAGGTGGATGAGGTAGTGATTGGACTGGCTTAATCTGATTCAATTTCATAGGTTCCTTGGCTCGTGGCTCTTGGAAGACTTTCTCCTCAAGCCTAATCTATCTTTCGATGCCACCATCTTGAATAAACTATTTTTAAGAAAGATGGTGTGTCGACTCACAATCACATTATGATTTTTCGAAAGATAGAAAAAATATCCTAATGACTCTTTAGGAAATCTAATAAATTGAGCTCTAAAAGACCTAGACTCTAACTTGTCTGCCTATTGTCTCTTGACATGAGTCGGACAATCCTAAATTCTGAGATGACTCAGACTTAGTTTCTTACCATACCATATCTCATATGGTGTAGTAGGAATAGTTTTAGATGGAATCCTATTCAATAGATATATAGCAGTCAACAGACTATGTTCCCAAAAAAACTCAGGGAGGTCTGTGAAGCTCATCATGGATCGAACCATATCTAATAGGATCCGATTTCTCCATTCTGAGATTCTATTGAGTTATGACATTCCAAGTGGAGTCCATTGAGAGACTATGCCATTATCCTTAAGATAGTCTAAAAATTTTTGACTAAGGTATTCGCCTCCTCGATCTGATCGAAGAACCTTAAGATATTCTCTTCAATCTCATGATTATCATAGGACTACTTCTCATCTATCGGGTAGATAGATCCTCTTATTGGTGCAATCCAATTTCTATAATGAACATGCTATAGCCAACATATACCTTAGGATTTTGAATGGCTAGGAGATCGAGTTATGGTGTAGTCAAAATATAACACCCTCAAGGTGAACTACTGATGCACCTCAAGTTAAAGAACCATACACACCATGCAGCATCAAGTCAGTCATCGATGAGAAGGTAGACTTTCTTATGACTACTTGAGGTAGTCACGCTCAGTGCCCTCGTTCTCTAACAAGTATCTATACTTTCGCTCTGGTGTCTCCACACCATAGACTCAAAATACATCTATTTTAAGAAAGTGATCATACACCAACCTTCTGGATCGATCACTATCCTCGTGATGATCCTACGGTCGGAAGCAGTTTATAAGTTAATTATGAAAATTCAAGTCTTAAATTTTTAACTCTTGAAAATATGAATTGTCATTACAATTAATTCAAAGGATGTATCATAGACACTTTTAAATACATACTATGATAGAAAATTAATTTATTTATTAATTTATAGTTAAAATTATAAAATTATCCTTAGAAGTGTATTATAAATGATAGCCAATCTGGCTTTTAGGGCTCATATCTAACACTAAGGACTTTGCCACAATACAGGAGTTCATTAAAAGATGCAAGAATTTATGATGAAAATACCAAAATAATTTTTATTTATTTATAATTCATATACAAATACAAGAATCAGCACAACCGTCAACAAGCTGACGATTGGCTTTGGGACACCATTCCCAACACCTACATCTAGGATCTATGACATATCATGATATAAGTATAAATCTAAAAAAAATAAAATAGAGATTGGTATTGATCATATCAATATCCTAGATCTAGAACTATTCTAGAAAACCTCGATTATATCTAGGTGAAATAAAAGATCAAATCTTATACCTTTGCATGGGTCGAGAATGCTACAGTCAAATCTCATTATTGTTCTTATTGCTTGGAGTTGCACAGTGCGTCCGATCTCTACAAATAGTCCACACGAGATCATCACTTTGAATGAAGGTTCATCAAATGAAGATCTGCTCGAAATTGTAGCTTCTCGTGAATCCCTCCTGATGGTCGACCTAAAAAAATTTCTTCAGATCTCTTGGACACTCTAAGAGATGAAGATGAGGAGGAGGATTAAGAGAGAAAACCAATCTTTGGATCTCACAAAAATAAGAAAATAAAAAGCTTGAAGATAGACCATTAAGAGAAGACCCATCTTCTCTTCAGGACATCAACCTTTGATATCTTAAACCAATCTTTAAACCTAGACAAGAGGAGACCTTTTCCTCTATAATTTTTCCACGCTCTTTCTTGTTTTCTCTCTAATTTTTTTCATGAAAAAAATCTCATAATAATTGGAGAAGAAGGGCTCTTAAAGAAACCCTAAGAGAAGCCCTTCTTCTCTTCTTTTTTTCTCATCAGGACATGATCAAATTATGTCCAAAACAAACCATCATGCCCCAACTCCTTAGAGCACCCATCCTCCACACTGCATATTTCTTCCTTTCTGAATTTTTTTTCATGGAACAATTCCTAAGGGATGAAGAAGAAAAGAAACTAGAAGAAGAACCCTAGAGAAGACAATCTTCTCTTCCTTTGTTCTCATCGGGACATGAACCTTTCATGTCCTAATGAGACCACCATGCCCTAAACCTTGGCGCACCAAAATTCCCCATGCCCCCTCTTCTCCTTTTTTCTATTTTTTCATGATGGGATGTTAGGTTTCTCATGCCTATATCCCTCAACAAATGGCACCCTATCTAAGAATAGAAGACCATGTCAAAATCCCTACTTTTTAGGGATTTAAACAAGGAGTTTAGGGGGCCATCCAACTCTTGGATGCCTCTCCTATTTATTTCTATGTGGGGAACCAGATTTCAATGCCCAAGAAGCAAAAAAAAAATTGCACAAAAGGAAATAGGTGGCGTGGGAGAAATTTCAAAGAGAAAGGAGTTTTGGATTCTTGAGACTCTTATTCAAAAGGAAACTAAGCCATAACAACTTTCTAGTTTTGACCAATTCAAAACTAATTACAAAAGAACCAGATAAAGGGCATGGAACTCCTTTCATAGGCATGGAAAATGTTCACGTAAACATCGAGAATAAAATAAAGGGCCGTGGGCTTTCTTAGGTGGCACGAGGAAGAAGGGATCCTAGTCTAACTAGGATTCTCCTAAATAGACTAAGTCAAACCAAATAAAATCCTATTCTAATTAGATTTGAGTTAACCTAATTAAAAGATAATCCTAATCTAATTATGAGCTTAATTAAATTAGATTAAATCATATTTAAATTTTTTTAAATTTTTAATCAATTTAGAAATAAGGTGCGCTCATGTCCTAATTGAATAGGGACTTATTTTTTTTTTGCAACTGGCTTATCTAATAAATCAATTAGACTCAATCCAATTAAGTTCAAACTAATTTTAGTTGAATCTAATTCAATTAGACTTAATCTTAGCCCAATTGCTCAATTAAATTGAGCTAGTTAGCAATCCAATTGCTAATTGATCCTCCTTCAATACCTGCACTTGATCGAACATTAATCGCATTGATGATTTGATCACTTAACAATTTTTAATCGTTGATCAACCATCTGATCAGGTAACAATCTCTTATGTTTGTGACCCCATAGGTTTGAACCTAAGCTGATAGCATAGCAACCATTTTTTGTACCAATCAAAATGACCATCTACCAATGATACTCAACGTTCGGATAGGTCAAATATATGCAAAGCAACATTCATAAAATCCTAGCCTATGGTTACCGTATAATTCATTTCTTTAACCAATAATGCTCAAGATAACTTTGAGTCTGTCAACACTTATACAAGTCATCCATATTATATTTTAAAATTTTATAAATTTCATGACTCCTCATGAGGATTACCTAGGTTTAGGTTTTGCTAAATTGAAATACAATGAGACATTCGCTTTTGGAATTTAATTAGAAGTGGTTAATCCCATCTTGACTCAAACACTGACTCTACAAGTACTTGACTGTACTTAGAAATCTTTCATTGCTGTATTAGAAGTATAGATAGTCCGACATAAAAGTATAGTGAGTTATTTGCAAGTCACCGTGGTGATCTCAGATTGGAGAAACACTTATACCCATTGGCCTTTACTAGCTACTCTTGATAGAAAAGTGCTACATTGATCACGTTCAATGTAGATGTACTTTTATATCTCATCTAGATGTTATACCAGTGTCTCCACACTACTTGGTTATGAGGATAACCAACGTATATGGCATACAGCGATCTATACTCGATAAGTTATCATCCTTGTTAATAACTTATCATTTGATCATGAATAGTTTAAGAATCATCTGATAAATTCTTCTTTATTGATTGATTATGGCTCTAAGAACTTCATCATAAGATAGGAGTTCATTTAAGGAAGATAGAACTTTTATGATGAATAATGATGGAAAACATGTAGAATTTCATGCTTGAACTTTAAATTTTTTTCGAAATAAATTATAGTAGAAGATGTCGATTAAACTATTCAATCTACAAAAGATAGGATATAGGATTGATTGATTGATAATTCATATACAAGTTCCAATCCTTCTTTATTGATTGATTATGATTTTAAGGACTTCATCATAAGATAGGAGTTCATTTAAGAAAGATAGAACTTTTATGATGAATAAGCCAAATAACTATTATTATTTGATAATTCATATACTAATTTCAATCATCTACAACTTAAATGATTGGCTTTAGGATACATTTTCTAATAGAAATCACTAAGATTTCAGCCATATTCTAGTGAGTCCAACCTCTCCTTCACCCTCTCCATCCTCTAGTGCATCCCTAGCTAGTAGATCCATGACAACCGATAAGAAGGTTGATTCTAGATTTTTGGAAAAAGAAGGGTTTACAATTGAACAGAAGATTAAGCAACAATGTTGGAAATTTCTCTGCTCATTGGACCTGCCCACCTATCCAAACCTAGTTAGAGAGTTCTACAGAAGTCTTAGGCACGTTTCAGGTGGAGTGGAAGCTATTATGAAGGGAGTTCAGATGGTTCTCATAGAACAAAGGTTTGCTAGGATCTTATAGATGCCTCGTTAAGGAATGACACCTACTAGATAATTAGATAGGGTTGAGGCATTGAAAATTGTTTTAAAGGTTGAGGAAGTGAATGTGATGGAGGAGCTATATGCGAGCCACCTTTCTACGGAGATGAGGCTTCTTCACCACATCATTAGGAGGATCTTGTTCCTTAAGATAGCTTGATTCGACATTGTATCTAAGAGGGACTTGATCATTATGGTTCATATCATTCATAGTATGCCACTTAACTACCTGCGATGATGTTTGCTTATATAAGGGAGGTAACAAGGAGAGTAAAGGTTTGCCAACCATATGGCATGGCACTAACATTGATTTTTCGAGAGTTTGGAGTACATCTCGAGGGGGTTATGAGAGCTCTGATGCACTATGATACATACAACAAGCGATCGTTGCACCGGATGGGCTATCGCAAGTTGCAGGAAAGATAGGTTAAGAGGATCTTTAGTCAAGAACGATAGAGTGAAGAGGCTAGATCGAGAATAGTATAACTAAAGTCTAAGCTAGAGTCACCTTCTTCAGTAGCAGCAGAGCCTTAGACCCACATTATAGTAACACCATCTTTTTTCTATTCCACTAGCGACACCAGAAACAACACCTTTTATTTCCTCCACTTGCCTTGATGACAATCAAATGAGGAGGTTAGCTGATCTGATACTAGACAAACTAAGGATAGAGCATGAACAAATTTTGGCATAGTAGTCATACCAGATTGCTTCATTAGTTCAGACAGAGCTTTAGAGTCTATGGAGCAAGATGGCCAAACTTCTGATCAGATCAATGCTCTTGAGCAGTGAGACCAGCTAGAGGATCACACTAATTTATCAGCATTGGCTCAAGAGGCTACTTACCTAAGTGAAAGGATTGAAATAAGTATAGCTCAGATTCAGTCTAAGGTTAGAGAGCTTAGAATGGAGCCCCTTAGCACTCTAGGATCCTATCACTTCTCACCACTATGGGGAGGTAGGTGGCATAGAAGGAGATCATTGCACCACAAGCCATAGCTTCAGCCATTGCCAAAGGTTGAGGTTGTCAGGCATCTCTAGATAGATCTTCTTCTTCTTAGAGCCAACTGACTCGATGTGCTCAGCCATCTTTGCCATCCCAGCCTACTTCTAGACCATCTTTTATGCCTTATATTTGGTCTGATATAGGTTTTCTAGTTCACCCTACTGGTCCATCTAGTGTTGGGAATAATGTCCCAAAGTCAATCATCAGCCTGTTGACAATTGAGCTATTTCATGTAATTATATATGAATTATTAATTAAATAAAAATTATTCTGACTTTTTCATCATAAATCTTTCATCTTCTAATGAACTTCTATCTATTGTGATGAAGTTCTTAGGACTATTTAGAATCGATAAAGAAGGATTTATCATTTAGTTCTTAAATATGTTCATGATCAAATGATATGTTATTATCAAGAACGACAATATTTATCAAGTATAAGTTGGTATGTACCATATAAGTTGGTTGCCCTCTTAACAAAAGAGTGTGAAGATACTAGTATGGTATGCAGGTAAGATGTACGAGTACATTTATACTAAACGTGATTAGTGTACGATCGCTTCTTTAGAATAGATGAGTCTTGAGTCTACGGTGTAGAAACACTGCAGCGAGAGTACAGGTACTCGTTAGAGAATGAGGGCACTGAGCATGACCACCTTGAGCAGCCATGAGGAAGTCTATCTTCTCGTTGATGACTGGCTCGAAACTATAGTTGTATGTCTAGTTCTTTGACCTGAGGTGCATCGGTAGTTCACCTTGATGGTGTTATAGTTTGACTATACCATAACTCGATCTCTTAGCCATTCAGAACCACGAGGTATATGTTGGCTATAGCATTTTCATTGTAGGAATTAAATTGCACCAATAGAGGATCTATCTACCTCGGTAGATGAGGAGCAGCCCTATGATGATCATGAGAATCAAGTCCATAAGCCCATGGCCATGGTTGAGTGAAATAATAGAAAGAGTTTCTATTAAAATTTTTTATATTGGACTTGAATTGAATGATTAATTCATATGACAAAAATTAGGGTTTGACGAGATCAACTTAACCCTAATCTAGTCGGGGCTCAAGATAGAGGAACTTAATCACACAAGTAACTACACTAAGAGGTTTGCTTTTAGTTCTGATGGGTTGGCACCATATGTTATTAGGTGTCACTGGTGGATTTTGGGAGCAATTAGAATGATTTGGATGATCGATCATACTAGTTGTCTAAATCAAAAAAATTCTGATCCATCGGAAGGTATTTCAATGATGTCGATGATAGAGAGTGCGACATATCCCATTACCATACGAAACTAAACCTAACTAGATCACACAAATAAGAATTTAGATTTACATATCATCAATTAGACTAACCCAATTCAATTGATTTCAATAAGATTCAATTAGGTTCAAGAAAATCATGCTAGCAGACGATTGAGCCTAATGTTCTCCTTTAATAATCATTAAAGCTCGTCTCGACTGAGCCAAATATGTTTGGACTTACTCAAAAACCTTTATTTGGTCTAACTAAAGCTTGTCCAATTCAAAAAAGGATTGTCTTAATTTATGAGATAAATTTGAGACAACACCTATTATTTTTCGTTACCTGCTAAATCTTGTTCTCGGACATTGGTCAAATGTTGACCCTGGATACTTAGACATCTGCCCATGTGTCATGCACCCATAGGATAGTACCTAAGGCCTTGTCCTCCTGCTAAAAAGTAGATAGGAAGAGGGTGCACACCTAGGGAGGCATGCACCCCATGAGGATAAAACTAGAGTCCCATACAGATGAAACTCCAGGTTGCTTTAGGAGATCAAACTGTATGGCACCAAGAAGTTTGACCCAGTCTTGGTGCCACCTAAGAAGGTTTTTGAGGGTTTCTCATCTAATTGGATTAGATGATGTCATTCCATCAATCAAATTTAGATCTGATTGTATAAAGGGCCGTGATTGATCGGGATGATGTGGCAGTGCATGGCATAATGGGGTCTATATAAACCCTATCTGTGCCTAGAATTTAGAGCTTCTGCCTTTAGCCCATGCCATAAAGCTTCTCTCCCTTCTTCTTCATTCCACCCTCTGGTCCTCTCTCTCCTCTCCATACTCAAGAAGTTTTGGGCACAAGTTAGGTGCGATCCAAGCAAGAGAAAGGCGATAGGAAAGGAAGAAGGCAGCACTATTGCAAGAGACAATGATTGATCTTCAAAAGAGTTTTTAAAGACCTTCAAGATCAGATCTAGATCTAATTTTTGGAGGATTAATTAAGAAGGAGAAGATCTCTAGATCCTATCCGAATGAATATTGATAGAGGTCAAGTGCTTGCGTGGCTACATCCAGAACCTCAGGCAAACATCGGAATCATCATAGGATAATTGGATTATCCAAAATAAAGGTATAATTAAATTAGATTTTATTTTATTTTATTTTATTTTATCAGATCAATAAGATTAAATTTGAAGAGTCTTAGATCTAATTAGGATCTTAGAGAAAAATTATTGAAATATCCCTCTTGATCTAATCATATCTGAACGAATCTGATCCAAAAAATAAGGTTTTTTCCTTCAATTAGTATAAGAGACAGATTCCATAATTCATTAGATCTGATTTTAATTTATTTTTGATCTGATAATTAAATAATTTTAGATATCACATTAGATGTGATTAGATTTAAAATCAAAAAATTAAAATTAAATAATCTAGATATAAGATGTATGAGATGCATGACTAGACTAGGAATAGAGTTGTTCTATGTGTAGTCTAGCATAATCATAATTTTAATTTAATTAATTATAATTTTTAAATCTATTTATTTATTATTTTTTAATATTATAAATATTATAATTAGATCTAAAAAATAGAAAATAAATTTATTTAATTTTCTCATATGAGATATGATAGATGCATGTTTAGACTAGTTATAGAATAGTTTTACAAAATTATCTAGAATAAATTTTAATTTGATATGATTAAATTTAAATCTTATTTTTTAAATATTTATGAGATAATTTAGATCTAACAACATACATGATATGATACATGAGATGCATGCAAAGCATATTTTTAGTTAGATCAATTTTTATGTATATGATATATGATGTAGATCTAACTAGTTTTGTAGATTTATCATGTTTTTGATTAAGACATTCTCCTTGGCCATCCGATCATAAGAACGAAGAAGGATTTAAAGGTCCTCTCCTTCCATTCAATGGGGTGTTCTTATGACGTGTAGGGGTGCTATGTGTTCGTGCTTAATCAGAAATAAAAAAATTATTTTTTGCAAAATTCTAGATCCTAAAATCCTAAGATTTTATACACATATTTTGTTTATGAATCTTAAACTTAATTAAGAATTAAGATTATGAAATATATTAGATCTAAAATTAAGAATTTTTAGATCTAAGATATATTCATAAAATTGAATTCGGGCTTGGGTAGCTCAATTAGGTCTAGCGATTAATCAAACCGAATCAAGAGTTGGTTAGATGGGATCAAGAATGCTTAAATTAACCATCCTAATAGGATTAAGTCTGGGTCAAGGTCGAGTCACATGACTGATCGATCGAGTTAAGACCTAATTAGGCTCAGTGGTTGGAGTCTAGATTGTAGGCTAACCCAATTGATTCTGGCTCAATAATTTGGTGTCTAAGGTAAGTTTGGCAGATACGACTGACTGATTTTTAATTGAGAGCTACTCAACTCGAATGCATTCTTGTCAAATTAATGGCATATCCCTTCCACCGATCTCACTTACCTAGCCATATTTGTCAGCTCAGTCCTGATCTAAGGTGGCTAACAATCTAAGCTAACCCATGCCACTAGGTTTGTCATAATGGTTATGGCTATGTCAAGTTAAGTTTAAAGTGACCTAAATCAAATCTCCTAAAGAAAAGATTAAGTCTAAGGTCTTCCACAATTGTAGATGTGCGGGCCCTTTTCGAGGTTGATTATTCTCGACTGGTCATAGTGGTTCAGTTGTAATGAAAAGATGCAACCATGTCTATTAGGCATTGGATGCTATGGACTAGAGGATGGATTGGGCTCAATATTTCGGATACGATGAGAGACCCAATTAGGAATCTAATCTATGCAAATGGTGGGTCTGACTTAACTAAGTAATGGATCAATATTTCAAGCATGGTGAGATTCAAAAATTAGAGACTTAGTCTGGGTGCACCATGATTAGAAAATTATTGGACAAGAGTTGTTCACTCATTGGCTAACCCATCACCAATAACTATAATAAGATGAGGTGATGAGTCAGTTGGTGGAACTGCATCACCCATTAGAAATCAGTAATCATGGAGAGTTTCGTATCTCTACAAAGGGAGAGTAGGGATCCAAAAAAATAGTGGTAGCTAATTTGTTTAAAAATCAAATCTCTAAATAATTTAGTCAAGTCTTAATTTTCAAAATCTAACTAGAAACTTTGACTCTCTATAGGAAAAAGAAAAATATCTGCGTCCAATCCACTAGCCTATATTCTAGACATCCATAGACTGACCGGACCCAATTATAAAGATTGGTTCCGAAACTTCAAAATTATTTTGGGTTTCAAGAAGTTGACTTATATATTGGATCAGGATCCTCCAACCTTATCAGCTCATCCATCCGCTGAATAGAGAGCATCTCTTGATAAGTGGATGAATGAAGATAATAAGGTCAGATACTACATGTTGGGCTCAATGTCTGATGAGCTTCAGCACCAACATAAAGATATCAAGACTGTCTGCCAAATGTTGGCTCACCTATAAGAGTTGTTTGGTGAACAGAGTCGTGCAGCCAAATATCAGATCACTAAATGACTATTTAAAACTAAAATATGTGATGGGCAGTCAGTCCAAGATCATTGTCTGATGATGATCAAGGACTTGAAAGAGATTGAGAAGCTCGGAGTGAAGTTAGACCAGGATCTATAGAATTATATAATTCTATAATCCTTGACTGATACATATGGGCAGTTCATCATGAACTACCATATGCATAAACTTTAGAATACTCTGGTCAAGCTTATGAATATGCTGGTTACTATTAAGCTTTCTATGAAAGATTCTAAAGGCTCAGTACTTACTATGGAATGGACTTCTTTCAAGAGAAAGTCTTTTAGAATAAAGAAGAAGTCTGTGAAAAGGCAGAAGATGGAAGGAGAAAAAAAAATGAAGGCAGAGCTGAAGAAGAATGCCACTAACAAAGAAAAGTATTTTCGTTATAATACTGACGGCCACTAGAAGCAAAATTATCCTACATACCTGGCCACCTTGAAGAATAAGAAGGAGATAGGTCCTTCTGAAGGTATGCTCATTATTGAATCTAACATTATGATTTCTTTTGCATCCAGTTGGATGCTTGACTCTGGTTTTAGTGCTCATTTGTGCACTTCTATGTAGGGTCTTGAGGATAGCAGGAGGCTGAGGGATGGTGAGATAATCCTACACGTCGAAAATGGAGCAAGGGTTGCTGCTTTGGCTGTGGGAACCTACCCTCTTCGACTACCGTCTGACATAGATTTAGTACTTAGGGATTGTTATTATGTGCCTGTCGCAAGCAGAAATTTGATTTCTATTTTATGTTTAGCACAAGAAGGCTATGTAATTAGTTTTCTTAAGGACCATTGTAATATTCTTTATGAATGAAATAAAATTACAAGTGGTTTTCTTATTAATGGTCTTTACCAATTACATATTAATGTATCTATCTTTAATATCGAGCAAAATGTGAATGCTATAAGATCAAAATGACTCAGGGATAGTCCAAACGATAGGTATCTATGGCACCTAAGGCTAGATCATATAGCAGAAGATAAGGTTAACAAATTGAAGAAAATTGGACTATTGAGTCCATTGACTTTTGAGTCATATCCAATTTATGAATCATGTATTCATAGAAAATGACTAAGCTAACTTTATAGGATATGAGAAAAGGGCCATGGATCTACTTGCCCTAGTACATACTGATGTGTGCGGTCTATTTGATATGCTGGCTAAAGGCAACTTCGTCTACTTCGTAACCTTCACCAATGATTTATCTCGGTATGGATATGTGTATCTTATGAGACACAAATCTGAAGCCTTTGAAAGGTTTAAGAAATTCAGACATGAAGCAGAAAAGCAAACTAAAAAACCCATTAAGGTTCTTTGATCAGATTGAGGAGGTGAATATCTTAGTCAAAAATTCTTGGACTATCTCAAGTAGTTGGCATAGTCTCTCAATGGACTCCATCTGGAACACCTCAACCCAATGGCATTTTAGAATGAAGGAACTGGATCCTATTAGATATGATCCGATCCATGATAAGCTTCACAAACCTTCCTGATTTTCTTTGGAAACATAGTCTGTTAATTGCTATATATTTACTGAATAGGATTTCCTTTAAAACCATTTTTACCATACTGTATGAGATATGGCATGGTAAGAAATCAAGTCTGAGTCATCTCAAAATTTGAGGTTCTCCGACTCATGTCAAAAGACAACAAGCGGACAAGTTAGACTATAGATCCTTTAGAGCTCGATTCATAAGATATCTTGAAGAGTCATTAGGATATTATTTCTACATTACAGAAGATCACAATGTGATTGTGAGTTGACATGCCATCTTTCTTGAAAAATAGTTTATTCAAGATGGTGGCATTGAAATGCAGATCAAGCTCGAGGAGAAAGTCTCCCAAAAGCAACGAGCTAAGGATCCTATGGAACCAAATCAAGTTAAGCCAATACAATCACTACCTCCTCCATCTCAAAAAGGATTTTCCATCTTCCTAAGAGGTACTTAGGTACTATTTTAGAGGAAGTAGAGAAAATATTCCTCATAGGTAATGGGGTTCATGGTGATGATCTCCAAAATCTATGATAAGGCGATATCGGATATCGACTCCGAGAAATGGTTAGAGGCAATGAAGTCAGAAATTGACTCGATGCACTCAAACCAAGTCTGGACCTTGGTAGATCCACCAGAAGGTATAGTACCTATTGGGTGTAAATGGATCTACAAGAGAAAGATTGGTGCAGATGGAAATGTGGAGACATTCAAAGTTAGATTAGTGGCAAAAGGGTTATAGTCAGCACGAAGGCATTGACTATCAGGATACCTTTTCGCCAGTAGCTATGCTAAAATCCATCCGCACATTGCTTGCTGTTGCAGTCTATTTTGATTATGAAATATGGCAAATGGACGTAAAAACAACGTTCTTAAATGGATATCTTGAGGAAGATATCTATATGGAACAGCCACTAGGTTTCACATCCAGTGATGCTGATCACAAGGTATGCAAGCTGCAAAGGTCCATATATGGACTTAAGCAAGCATCTCAGAGCTGGAATACTCATTTTAATGATGTGATCAAATTATTTGGTTTCATCAAAAATGAGGAGGAACCATGTGTTTTCAAAAATATCAGTGGGAGTGCTGTTGTCTTCCTCGTATTGTACGTAGGATGACATCCTCTTTATTGGAAATGATATTCCCATGTTGACCATAGTTAAAATGTGGTTATCTAAAGAATTCTCCATGAAAGACCTAGGAGAAGCATCCTTTATTCTAGGAATTAAGGTCTATAGAGATAGACCGAATAGGATGCTAGGACTTTCACAGAAGATGTACATAGAAGAAGTGCTAAAGAGATTTAGTCATGGAAAACTCTAAGAGGGGATTAATACCCTTCAGACATGGTATTCATCTTTCCAAGAAGATGTGCCCTAGCACACCTGAGGAAATAGAATGCATGAGCAAGATCCCTTATGCTTCAGCAATAGGGAGCCTCATGTATGCCATGTTATGTACACGACCTGATATAGCCCATGCTGTGAGTGTCACGAAGCAGATATCAGTCGAAATCCTAGGTGAAGAACACTGACTTCTATGAAAATGTATCCTTAAGTACTTGAAGAAGAACTAAGGATATGTTGTTGGTCTTTGGTAATGGAGAACTCCAAGTCCAGGGATATACAGACTCAATTTTATGTCCGATATAGATGATCGAAAGTCGACATCTGGAAGTCTATTTGTGTGTAATGGTGGTGCTGTCAGTTGAAAGAGTTTCAAGCAAACGTGATAGCAGATTCCACCATGGAAGCAGAATATATCGCTGCATCAGAAGCTGCGAAGGAGGCATTCTGGTACAAGAAGTTTGCTGCAGAAATCAGAGTAATGCCATCAGATGCCATTCCTCTATACTGCGATAATAATGGCGCCATAGCCCTTGCTAAGGAGCCAAGGTCTCACCAAAAATCCAAGCACATCGAGCGGCGATACCACCTCATCCATGATTATCCTCGAGAAGGTTACGTCGAGGTCAAGAGAGTCGAACTCCACAGATAATGTGGCAGACCCACTTACAAAGCCGTTGGGCCAGCAGAAGATCGAAGCCCACCTTGAGAAGATGGGACTTAGACTTAGTCAAGTGGGAGTTTGTTAGATATATGTGCCCTAGAAGCCAGAATTGGCTGACACTTGTAATACACTTCTAGGGCAAAATTATAATTTTGACTATAAATAATAAAATGGGTTATTTTCTATCACATATGTGTATTTAGTGTCTGTGATACATTCCTTTGAGTTAATGGTAATGATAATTCATATTTTCAAGAGTTGAAAATTTAAGACATGAATAATCATTATTAACTCATAAAATGCTCCCGACCATAGGATCATCACGAGGATGGTGATTGATCCGGAAGGTTGGTGTACAATCGCTTCTCTTTAAGTAGATGAGTCTTGAGTCTATGGTGTAGGAGACACCAAAGCGAGAGTACAGGTACTCGTTAGAGAACGAGGGCACTGAGCGTGACCACCTCGAGTAGTCATTAGGGAAGTCTACCTTCTCGTCAATGACTGACTCGATGCTGCAGTAGTGTGTCTGGTTCTTTGACCTGAGGTGCATCGACAGTTCACCTTGAGGGTGTTATAGTTTGACTACACCATAACTCGGTCTCCTAGCCATTTGGAACCCTGAGGTGTATGTTGGCTATAGCATGTTCATTGTAGGAACTTGGATTGCATCAAGATGGAATCTATCTACCTCGGTGGTAGAGGAGCAGCCCTATGATGATCATGAGAATCAAGTCCAGAAGTCCCATGGCCATGGCAGAGTGAAATAATAGAAAGAGTTTCTATTTAGATTTTCACATTGGACTTGAATCGAATGATTACATCATATGATGGAAATTAGGGTTTGACGAGTTCACCTTAACCCTAATCTGATCGGGGCTCAAGATAGAAGAACTTAATCACACAGGTAGCTGCACCAAGAGGTTCGCATTCAGTTCTGATGGGTTGCCACCATATACTGCTAGGTGTCACTGGTGGATTTTGGGAGCAATTAGAATGATTTAGATGATCGATCATTCTAGCTGTTCGAATCAAAAGAGTTCTGATCCATCGAAAGGAGTTTCGATGATGTCGATGATAGAGATCATGACATATCCCATTACCATACAGAACTGAACCTAACTGGATCACACAAACAAGGGTTTGAATCTGGTGATCATCAATTGAACTGATCTAGTTCAATTGATTTGAATGAGATTCAATTAGGTTCAAGAAAATCATGCTAGCACTCGATTGAACCTAACGTTCTTCTTTTATATCATAAAAACTTGTCTCGACTGAGCCAAATGTGTTTGAACTCACTTAGAAACCTTTATTTGGTCTGACTGGAGCTTGTCCAAGTCAGAAAAGGATTGTCTTAATTTATGAGATAAATTTGAGGCAATACCTGCCATTTTTCATCACCTGCTAAATTTTGTTCTCGAACATTGGTCAAATGTTAACCCTGGATACTTAGACATCTGCCTATGTGTCATGCACCCATAGGAGAGTACCTAGGCCCTTGTCCCCTGCTAAAAAGTAGACAGGAAGAAGGTGCATGCTTAGGGAGGCATGCACCCCATGAGGATAAAAACTGGAGTCCCATACAGATGGGACTCCAAGTTGCATCAGGAGATCAAACTGTATGCACCAAGAAGTCTAGTTTGACCCAATCTTGGTGCAACCTAAGGAGGTTTTTGAGGGTCTCTCATCTGATTGGATCAAATGATGTCATCTCATCAATCAGATTTAGATCTGATTGCACAAAGGGCCATGATTGGCTAGGATGATGTGGCACTGCATGGTGCAATAGGATCTATATAAACCTTGTCTGTGCCTAAAATTTAGAGCTTCTGCCTTTAGCGCATGCCACAAAGCTTCTATCCCTCCTTCTGTATGCCATCCTCTTGTCCTCTTTCTCCTCTCCATGCCTAAGAAGTTTTGGGCACAAGTTAGGTGCAATCCAAGCAAGAGAAAGACAACAAAAAAGGAAGAAGGCAGCACTGTTGCAAGAGACAACAGTTGATTTTCAAAAGAGTTTTTGAAGACCTTCAAGATCAAATCTAGATCTAATTTTTAGAGAATTGATTGAGAAGGAGAAGATCTTCAGATTCTGTCCAAGTGGATATCGGTAGAGGCCAGGCACTTGCATGGCTACATCCAGAACCTCAAGCAAACATCGAGATCATCATAGGATAATTGAATTATCCAAAATAAAGATATAATTAAATTAGATTTAATTTTATTTTATTTTATTTTATCAGATCAATAAGATCAGATTTGAAGAGTCACAGATTTGATTAGGATTATAGAGAAAAATTTTTGAAATATCCCTCTTGATCTAATCAGATCTGAACGAATCTAATCCAAAAAATAAGATTTTTTCCTTCAATATGGGCTTAAGTATCCCTCTGACTTGAGATTTCCATGGTGACTTCCAAGCAACTTACTACGCTTTGGTGCTGGACTATCTAAATATTTAATTCAATGATGAAAGATTTTTGAGTATAGTCAAGTACTTAAGGAGTCAGTGCGTGAGTCAAGATGAGATTGACCACTCCTGGACTTAGGAGCTATGTTCAATAGTATTTTAATTTAGCAAGTCTTGATCAGGGTAGTCCTTATGAAGGGTCACAGGACTAATTACTTTAAGACATGATTTGGATATATCTATCTAGGATTGATAGTCAAACCCTAAAGTCATCCTATGCACAGAGGTGAAAGGGATGAATTATGTGGTAACCATATTCACATAGGTTCTAAATATTGTGATTGTACTATTCGACCTATTCGAATGTTAGGTACCATTGCTAGATGGTCACTTCGATTAATTCAGAAAAATTATTTCTGTGCTACCAGCTTAGGATTGAACCTACAGGATCACACAAACTAGAGGTTACTATCCAATCTAATGGCTGATCAATTTGATTGAGTGATTATTTTTGGATCATGACCAATTGAATTTGATTCATTTGGATTTGATCCGATTAGGTTATAAGATGATTTAATCATCAAGGAGGTTTAATCTCTAATTTGATCAAAGGTTTGGCTTGATTAATTCCTGATTTGTGTTGGAAATGTGTCCCAAAGCCAATCATCAGTCTGTTGACGGTTAGGCCATATATTTATAATTATATATGAATTATAAATTAATAAAAGTTATTTTGGTATTTTTCATCATAAATTTTGTTATCTTCTAATGAACTCTTGTATTGTGATGAAGTCCTTAGGACTATCTAGATTCAATAAAGGAGGATTTATCATTTAGTCCTTAAATAGTTCACGACCAAATGATACATTATTACCTAGGATGACAACATTTATCAAGTACAGATCATTGTATGCCATATAGGTTGGTTGTCCTCATAAGCAAGAAGTGTTGAGACACTAATGTGACATGCAAGTGAGATGTATGGATAAATCTGCACTGAACGTGACCAACTCTGGGGCTTTTCGCCTATCAAGATTAACTTCGATGGAATATGTGGATAAATGTTCCTCCGATCTGAGATCACTATGGTGATTTTTAAGCAACTCATTGTATTTTAGTGCAACACTATCAAAATTTCTAATTCAGTGATGGAAGGTTCTAGGCACATTTAAGTACTTGTGAAGTCGGTGAGTGTATCAAGATGGGTTTGACTACTTCTGATTTTAGGAGCTATTTTTGAAGGGACATCCTGATTTCTCGGTTTAGGTTCGTTCAGATCTGATCAGATCAAGAGATATATTTCAAAATTTTTTCATTTTGATCTGTATCAAATCTGGGATGTTTTAGATCTAATTCTTATTATTTTAAAAAATAAAATAAAATAAGGATAAATTAAATCAAATTTGATTTACCTAATTTGAGTAATCCTATTATCCTGTTGATGATCCTGTTTGCAGCGGAAGGTTCTGGATCTAGCCATGCAAGTGCCTGGCCTCTACCGGTATCCACTCGGGCTAGATCTGGAGATCCTCTTCTTCTCTACCACGTCTCCAAAAATCAGATCTAGATCTGATCTGGAGGATCTTCAAAACTCCTTTTAAAGATCAGTAGTCGTCCTTTGCAGCAGTGCAGCCTTCTTGCTTTTGATCTCCTTTCTTTGATCAGGATCGCACCAACCAAGCTCCAAAACTATTTTAGATGTGGAAAGGAGAGGGAGAAGAAGCATTGGCAAGGAGGAGGAGAGGAGAAAAAGCCTTGTGGGCATGGGGAATTCTAATTTTTGTTTGAGTTGGGTACAGGGTCTTATTTATAGACTAACTGTGATCCAACTCCTCTTCTTCCCAACCAATCACAACCCTTTGTGAAATTAGATATAAATCTGATTGGTGGGAATAGGATCCCCTGGATTCCTCCTTAGAGGATGTCTAAGACCAGTCAAACTGGATTCTTAGAAAAACTCTAATTGGAATCCAAAAGGAAGGTGGAGTCCTTGTCCAACAAGGACTCCAAGGCGCCTCCAACTTGGGCGCACACCTAAGGTGGCGTGCACCCTCCTCCTTGCTAGGTTCTGGCAGGGGGACAAGCCCCCACCAACTCTCCAATAGGTGCGTGACATGTGGTCAAAAGTCAAAGTGTCAATGGTCAACGTTTGACCAGTCAAAGAAAGACTTTTGACCAAAGTCAAAGAACAAGAAATGGCAGGTGACCAAAAATGGCAGGTAATGTCTTACAAAATAAGACAACCTTTTTTAACTTGGACTACCTTCAGTCAGACCATATGAAGGCCTCTGATTGATCACAAACTCCTTTGGCTCAGATAGGACAACTTATTTATTATAGTAAAAGAAGAACGTTAGGTTCAATCGAGTGCTAGCACGATTTCCTTGAACCTAATTGAATCTCATTCAGATCAATTGAACTAGATCAGTTCAATTGATGATCACCAGATTCAAACCCTTGTTTGTGTGATCCAGTTAGGTTCAGTTCTGTATGGTAATGGGATATGTCATGATCTCTATCATCGACATCATCAAAACTCCTTTCAATGGATCAGAACTCTTCTGATTCGAACAGCTAGAATGATCGATCATCTAAATCATTCTAATTGCTTTCAAAATCCACCAGTGACACCTAACAGTATATGGTGGCAACCCATCAGAGCTAAATGTGAACCTCTTGGTGTAGCTACCTGTGTGATTCAGTTCTTCTATCTTGAGCTCCGATCAGATTAGGGTTAAGGTAAACTCGTCAAACCCTAATCTCTATCATATGATGTAATCATTCGATTCGAGTCCAATGTGAAAATCTAAATAGAAACTCTTTCTATTATTTCACTCTGCCTTGGCCATGGACTTTTGGACTTGATTCTCATGATTATCATAGGGCTGCTCCTCTACCACCGAGGTAGATAGATTCCATCTTGATGCCATCTAGTTCCTACAATGAACATGCTATAGCCAACATACACCTCAGGGTTCCATATGGCTAGGAGACCGAGTAATGGTGTAGTCAAACTATAACACCCTCAAGGTGAACTACCGATGCACCTCAGGTCAAAGAACCAGACACTACTACAGCATCGAGTCAGTCATTGACGAGAAGGTAGACTCCCTAATGACTACTCGAGGTGGTCACGCTCAGTGCCCTCATTCTCTAACGAGTATCTGTACTCTCGCGCCAGTGTCTCCACACCGTAGACTCAAGACTCATCTACTAAAGAGAAATGATTGTACACCAACCTTCCGGATCAATCACCATCCTCGTGATGATCCTATGGTCGGGAGCATTTTATGAGTTAACAATGATTATTCATGTCTTAAATTTTCAACTCTTGAAAATATGAATTATCATTACCATTAATCCAAAAGATGTATCACAGACACTAAATATACATATGTGATAGAAAATAACCCATTTTATTGATATTAGTCAAAATTACAATTTTGCCCTAAGAAGTGTATTACAAGTGTCAGCCAATTCTGACTTCTAGGGCACATATATCTAACAATCTCTCACTTGTCCTAAAGCCAATTGGCTATAAGTCTAAGTCCCATCTTCTCAAGGTGGGCTTCGAACTTCTGCTGGCCCAACGGCTTTGTAACTGGGTCTGCCACATTATCTGTGGAGTTGACTCTCTTGACCTCGACGTAATCCTTCTCGAGGTAATCGCAGATGAGGTGGTATCGCCGCTCAATGTGCTTGAATTTCTGGTGAGACCTCGGCTCCTTAGCAAGGGCTATGGTGCCATTATTGTCGTAATATAGAGGAATGGCATCTGATGGCATTACTCTGATTTCTGCAGCAAACTTCTTGTACCAGAATGCTTCCTTCGCAGTCTCTGATGCAGCGATATATTCTGCTTCCATGATGGAATCTACTATCACGGTTTGCTTGGAACTCTTCCAGCTAACAGCACCACCATTGCACACAAACAGACTGCCAGATGTCGACTTTCGATCATCTATATCAGACATGAAATCTGAGTCTGTGTATCCCTGGACTTGGAGTTCTCCGTTACCAAAGACCAACATTATATCCTTAGTTCTTCTCAAGTACTTAAGGATACATTTCACAGAAGTTCAGTGTTCTTCACCTGGATTTGACTGATATCTGCTTGTGACACCCACGGCATGGGCTATATCAGGTCGTGTACATAGCATGGCATACATGAGGCTCCCTATTGCAGAAGCATAAGGGATCTTGCTCATGCATTCTATTTCCTCAGGTGTGCTGGGGCACATCTTCTTGAAAAGATGAATACCATGTCTGAAGGGTATTAATCCCCTCTTAGAGTTTTTCATACTAAACCTCTTTAGTACTTTCTCTATGTACATCTTCTGTGAAAGTCCTAGCATCCTATTCGGTCTATCCCTATAGACCTTAATTCCTAGAATAAAGGATGCTTCACCTAGGTCTTTTCATGGAGAATTCCTTGGACAACCACATTTTGACTGTCGTCAACATGGGAATATCATTCCCAATAAGGAGGATGTCATCCACATATAATACGAGGAAGACAATAGCGCTCCCACTGACCTTTTTGAAAATACATGGTTCCTCTTCGTTTTTGATGAAACCAAACTTTTTGATCACATCATTGAAACGAGTGTTCCAGCTCCAAGATGTTTGCTTAAGTTCATATATGGACCTTTGCAGCTTGCAAACCTTGTGATCAGTATCACTGGATGTAAAACCTAGCGGCTGTTCCATATAGATATCTTCCTCAAGATATCCATTTAAGAACATCGTTTTCACATCCATTTTCCATATTTCATAATCGAAATAGGCTGCAATGGCAAGCAATGTGCGGATGGATTTTTAGCATAGCCAACTGGGGAAAAGGTATCCTGTAGTCAATGCCTTTGCATTGACATAAACTTTTGCACTAGTCTAGCCTTGAATGTCTCCACATTTCCATCTGCACAATCTGTTTCTCGAAGATCCATTTACATCCAATAGGTACTATACTTCTTGGTAGATCTACCAAGGTCCAGACTTGGTTGAGTGCATCAAGTCAATTTCTGACTGCATTGCCTCTAGCCATTTCTCGGAGTCTGATATCTGATATTGCCTCTTGTAGGTTTTTGGAATCATCACCATGAGCACCATTACCTACAAGGAAACATTTCCTCTACTTTCTCTGAAATATACTAAGTATCTCCCAGGGGGATGGAAAACTCTTTCCGATCTACGAGGTGGAGGAGTAGTGTTCTTATTGGCTCAACTTGATATTGGTTCCAATTGGTCCTTAAGCTCATCCACTTGTGAGACTTTCTCATCAAGCTTGATCTGTTTTCCAATGCCACTGTCTTGAATAACTATTTTTCAAGAAATGGCATGTCAACTCACATCCACATTGTGGTCTTCTGAATATAGAAATAGTATCCTAATGACCTCTTTAGGATATCCGTATGAATCGAGCTCTAAGGACCTAAACTCTAACTTATCTGCTTGTTGTCTTTTGCATGAGCTGGCACAACCCAAATTCTTGAGATCACTCAGACTTTGTTCTACCGTACCATATCTCATACGGTGTGGTAGGAACGATTTTAGAGGAACCCTATTCAGTAGATAGATTGAGTAACAATGAGTGTCTCCAAAGAAAATCAGGGAGGTCTGTGAAGCTCATCATGGATTGAACCATATCCAATAGGGTCGACTTCTCCATCTGAAACCCCATTGAGTTGAGTATTCTGGTGGAGTCCATTGAGAGTCTATGCATTTTCCTTTAGATAGTCTAGGAATTCCCAGCTAAGGTATTTACTCCTCAATCTCTGATCGAAGAACCTTTAATGCATTTATTCAGTTGGTTTTTCTACTTCATGTCTTGTAATTCTGGAATTTTTCAAAAGCTTGAGACTTGGTGTCTCATAAGATACATATACCTACCTAGACAGATCATCTATAAAAGTAATGAAGTAGACAAAATTGCCTCTAGCTGGCACATCAAATGGGCCGCACGCATCAGTATGTACTTAGGGCAAGGAGATCTTGTGCCCTCTCTCATGTCCAACAAAAGGGAGTTTAGTCATTTTGCTAAAGACAAGATTCACAAGTTGGATATGACTCGAAAGTCAACGGACTCATAGCCATTTTTCATCCAATTTTATTGATCCTATCTTTTGCTATATGACCTAATCTCAAGTGCCATAGATAACTATATTTGGACTATCCCTAGGTCGTTTGGCATTCACATTTTGCTCGATAGTTAGAACAAGACATCAATATGTAAGCTGATAAAGACCATTAATAAGAAAACATTTGCAATTTTATTTCTTTCATAAAGAAATGTTACAATGGTCCTTAAAGAAGGTGATCACATAACCTCTTATGCTAAGCATGAAATAGAATCAAATTCCTGCTAGCCGCAGGCACAAAATAATAGTCTTTCAAAACTAAGTCTAAACCAGATGGTAATTGAAGAGGGTATGTTCTCACGACTACTGCAGCAACTCTTGCTCCATTACCGATGCGTAGGATAATGTCTCCATCCCTCAGCCTCCAGCTATCCTCAAGACCCTGCATAGAAGTGCACATATGAGCACTAGAACCAGAGTCAAGCACCCAACTGGATGCAGAAGAAACCGTAATGTTAGACTCAATAATGAGCATACCTCCAGAAGGACCTTCCTTCTTGTTCTTCAGGGTGGCCAAGTAGATAGGGCAGTTCCGCTTCCAATGGCCATCGCTGTTGCAATGAAAATACTTTTCTTTGACATCGGCCTTCTTCTTCGGCTCTGCCTTCTTCTTCTTTGATCCTTCCACCTTTTGCTTTTTCATAGACTTCTTTTTCTTTCCATAAGACTTTTTTTTGGAAGAAAGCCATTCCATAGCAAGAACTGAGCCTTTAAAACCTTTCATAGAAAGCTCAGTGGTAACCAGCATATTCATTAATTCGGCCAAGGAATTCTGAAGTTTATGCATGTGGTAATTCATGATGAATTGCCATATGCATCAGTCAAGGATTGCAGAATAATATCATTCTACAAGTCCAAGTCTAACTGCACAACCGAGCTTTCTCAAGCTCTTCCATGTCCTTGATCATTGTCAGACAGTGATCTTGGACTGACTGCCCATCATGCATCTTGGCCTTAAAAAGTCATTTCGTGACTTGATATTTGGCTGCGCGACTCTGTTCACCAAACATCACCTGTAGGTGAGCCAACATTTGGCGAGCAGTCCCGATATCTTCATGTTGGCATTGGAGTTCATCAGACATCGAGCCCAACATGTAATATCTGGCCTTATTATCTTCGTCTATCCATTTTTCCAGAGACGCTCTCTGTTCAACAGATGGATGGGCTGGTAAGGTGGGAGGGTCCTAGTCCAAAACATGGGTTAACTTCTTGGAACCCAAAACTATTTTATAGTTCCTGAGCCAATCTTTATAATTGGGTCCAGTCAGTTTATGTGTGTCCAGGATACGTGCCAATGGGTTAGATGAAGATATTTTCCTGTAGAGAGTCAAAGATTCTAGTTAGATACTGTAATTATGACTTGACCAATTTGTTTAAAGATTTTATTTTTAAACAAATTAGCTCCCACTATTTTCTTGGATCCCTACACTCCCTCTGTAGAGATGCAAAAATCTCCATAATTAATGATTTCTAGTGGGTGGTGCGGTCTCACCAACTGACTCATCACCTCACTAACAGTTATTGGTGATGGGTTAGCCAATGAGTGAACCAACTCTTGTTCAATGATTCTCTAATCATGGTGCACCCAAACTTGATCTCTAATTCATGAATCTCACCGTATCCAGAATATTGATCCACTCCTTAGTTAAGTCAGATCCACCATTTGCATAGACTGGGTTCCTAATTGAGTCTCTCACTATATCCAAAATATTGAGCCCAACTCATCCTCTAGCCCATAGCATCCAATGCCTAATAGACATGGTTGCGTCTTCCCGGTGCAACTAATGAAGGGAAATCCAGATTTTCCGATCCAGGTTCGTTCAGATCTGATCAGATCAAGAGATATATTTCAAAAATTTTTCTCTTTGATCTATATCAGATCTACGATATTTTAGATCTGATTCTTATTATTTTAATAAATAAAATAAAATAAGGATAAATTAAATCAAATTTAATTTACCTAATTTGGGTAATCCTATTACCCATTGATGATCCTATTTGCAGCGGAAGGTTCTGGATCTGGCCATGCAAGCACCTAGCCTCTACCAATATCCACTCAGGCTAGATCTAGAGATCCTCTTCTTGTCTATCACATCTCCAAAAATCAGATCTAGATCTGATCTGGAGGATCTTCAAAACTTCTTTTGAAGATCAGCAGTCGTCCTTTGCAGCAGTGCAGCCATCTAGCTTTTGATCGCCTTTCTCTTGCTTGAATCGCACCAACAAAAATCCAAAACTCCTTTTGGACATGGAGAGCAAGGGGAGAAGGTGGTTTGGCATGGAGAAGGAGGGGAGAGGCAGCCTAGGGGCGTGGGGAATTGTGATTTAATCATCTCACTAATCTGAGTTGGGCATAGGGTCTTATTTATAGACTGACTGTGATCCAACATCTCTTCTTCCCAACCAATCATAACCCTTTGTAAAATTAGATCTAAATCTGATTGGTGGGAATAGAGTCCCCTAGATTCCTCCTTAGAGCGCGCCTAAGACCAATCAAACTAGATTCTTAGAAGAACTCTAATTGGAATCCAAAAGGGAGGTGGAGTCCTTGTCCAACAAGGACTCCAAGGCGCCTCCAACATGGGCGCACGCCTAGGGTGGCGTGCACCCTCCTCCTTGCTAGGTTCTAGCATGGGGACAAACCCCCACCAGCTCTTCCCAATAAGTGCGGTGACAGTGCGTCAAAAGTCAAAGTATCGATGGTCAAACATTTGCCAGCCAAAGGTTAGACTTTTGACCAAGTCAAAGAACAAGAAATGGGTAGGTGACCAAAATGGCAGGTAATGTCTTACAAATAAGACAACCTTTCGCTTGACAACTCAGTCAAAACCATAGAAAGGCCCTCTTGATTGTGCAACAAACTCCTTTTGGCTCAGAACAGGACAACTTTATTAGATAGCAAAAGAAGAAGTTCAGGTTCAATCGAGTGCTAGTCATGATTTTCTTGAACCTAATTGAACTTCTCATTCAGATCAATTGAAACAGGATCAGTTCAATTGATGATCACTAGATTCAAACCCTTTGTTTGTTGTTGACTAGTTAGGTTTAGTTCTGTATGGTAATGGAAATGTTATGATCTCTATTCACTCGACAATCATTTGAAACTCCTTTTGATGGATCAGAAGCTTCTTCTGATTCAAACAGTAGAATGATCGATCATCAAATCATTTCTAATTGCTCCCCAAAATCCATCAGTAAACACCTAGCAGTAATGTGGCAACCCATCAGAGCTGAATGTGATGAACCTCTTGGTGCAGCATCTATGTTGGTGAATTAAGTTTCTTCTAATCTTGAGCCCCAATCAGATAGCGGTAAGGTTGAACTCATCAAACCTATTTCTGTCATATGATGTAATCATTCGGATTCGAGTCCAATGTGAAAATCTAAATAGAAACTCTTTCTTTATTTCACTCTGCCATGGCCATGCGACTTCTAGACTTGATTCTCATGATATTCATAGGGCTGCCTCTCTACCACCGAGGTAGAAGATTCCATTTGATGCCATCCAGATTCCTACAATGAAATACTATAGCCAACATACACCTCAGGGCGTTTCATTATGGTAGGAAACCGAGTAATGGTGTAGTTCAAACATAACATTCTTCAAGTTGAATGCCGATGCACTTAGAGTCAAAAGAACCAGAACATATACTGCAGCATCCGAGCCAGTCATTGACGAGAAGGCGACTCCCTGTAATGACTACTCGAGTGTCAATGCTCAGTGCCCTCGTTCTCTAATGAGTAGTACTCTCACTCGGATGTCTCTACACCGTAACTCAAGACTCATCTACTAAAAGAGAAGTGATTGTACACCCAACCTTCTGGATCAATCACATACCTCGTGATTTGTCTATTGGTCGGGAGCCATTTTATGAGTTAATAAAATGATTATTCATGTCTTAAATTTAACTCTTGAAAATATGAATTATCTTACATAACTCATAAGGATATATCACAGACACTAAATACATATATGATTGAAAAATAATCATTTATCATTATAGTCAAAAATATAAATTTTGCCCTAGAAGTATTATCAAGTTTGTCAGCCAAATTCTGGCTCTAGGCGCACAATTATCTAACAATCTCCACTTGTCCTAAATCAATGGTTACAAGTCTAAGTCCCATCTTCTCAAGGTGGGCTCGAACTTTCTACTGCCCAACGGCTGTGTAAGTGGTCTTATTATATATTATTGATTCTTGACCTTAACGTAACCCTTTCTCGAGGTTATCGCGGATGAGTGGTATCAACCACTCATGTGCTTGGATTTTGGTGATGAGACCTCGACTCCTAGAAGGGCTATGGCCCATTGTTTCTTATATATTAATATATCTAGAACTCGATCGTTTAGCAAACTTCTTGTTTATATTTCCTTCACAGCCTTCTGATGCACGATATATTCTGCTTCATGTTATATTTGCTATCACGGTTTGTTGGAACTCTTCCTTGCTAACAGCACCACCATTGGCACACAAACTAGATTGTTATATATTGCGACTTTCGATCATTCTATTATCAGACCATGAAATCTGAGTCTGCGTATCCCTGACTTGGAGTCTCCATTACAAAGACCAATATTATTCTTAGTTCTTTTTCAAGTACTTAGATACATTTTATCTATATTATCTATTACTGGATTTGATCTGAATCTGCTTGTGACACTCACAGCATGGGCTATATCAGGTCGTTATATTTTGGCATTCATGAGGCTCCTATCAAACACATGGATTCCCTCATTTTGATGAACTATAATCTATATCTATTCAACATATTGGAAATGAGTTTTCAGCTGAGTATGCTATGCTTAATCCATATGTTTTTGCATTGTCTTTGATAGCTATCACTGGATGTGCTACCTAGGTTATTCCATATAGATATCTTCCTCGAAGTACTCCATTTAAGAAGCTTGTTTTTACATCCCATTTCCATTTTCATAATCAATATAGCTGACAGGCATTTATACTATTGTGCAGATGGGTTTTAGCATAGTCACTGGGAAAGGTATCCGAAGTCAATGCCTTCTCACGTGACTATACCTTTTGCACTAATCTAACTTGAATGTCTCACATTTCCCATCTGCCAATTTGATCTTTGTAAGATTCCATTTACACCAATAGTACTATACCTTCATGGTGGACTCTACAAAGGGTATTTTTTTTTTTTTCAGGACTTGGTTTGAGTGATCAAGTCAATTCTGACTTACATTGCCTCTACATTCTCGGAGTCGATAGGTCAATATCGTTACTTCTAGGTTTTGATCATCCCATGACCATTACCTATGAGAATATTTTCTCTATTCCTCTGAAATGATACCTATAGTACTCTTAGGAAGATGGAAATCTTTTTCGATTGAGTGGAGGGTAGTGATTTATTGGCGTTCAACCTAATTTGGTTCCATATTGATCTTAGCCTCTTTGCTATTGGAGACTTTCTCCATCAGCTGATCCTGCACTTTCCAATGCCTATCTTGATAAACTATTTTTCAAGAAGAATGGCATGTTCGACCTCAACATCACTGTGATGCTTCTGAATGTTAGAAATAATATCCAATGACTCTTAGATATCTATGAATCGGAGCCTGAAGGACCTTAGATACTAAACTGTATCGCTTGTTGTCTTTGACTTTGAGTCTGAGAAACTCCAATTCTTGAGATGACTCAACTTGGTTTCTTACATGCCAATATATCATACGGTGTGGTAACATGGGTTTTAGAGGAATCCTATTCAGTAAAGATTAAATTAACAGTTATATGTGTGTCCCAAAAGAAAATCAGGGAGGTTTGTTGAAGCTCATCAGTGGATTACATATCCATAGGAGTCTGATTCTTCCATTCTAAAATGCTTGGGATTGAAGGTGTTCCTGGTGGATCCATTGAGAGACTATGCACATTTCTTGAGATAGTCAAGATTTTTGACTAAAGTATTCACCTCCTCATCTGATTCCAAAGAACCTTAATGGGTTTTTTAGTTTATTTTTCTCTTCATGTCTGAATTCTTTAACCTTTCAAAGCTTTCAGATCTTGTGTCTCATAAGTACACATATCCCATCGACAGATAATCATTGGTAAGGACATGAAGTAGACGTAAATTGCCTTTAGCCAGCTATCAAAGGCCGCACACACTCTGTATGTACTAGGCAAGGAATCTGGCCTTTTCTCCCATAGTCAACAAAAGGCGTTGTCATTTTGCTTGATAGCATGATTGCATTGGATATGACTCAGGAAAGTATGGACTCAATTAGTCCCATTTTCTTCCAATTTGTTGACCTTGTATCTTGCTATTGATTGGACCTTTCAGGTGCCATGATACTATGTTTGGACTTGTCCCTTGGTCTTTGTTTTAGGCATTCCATTTTTGCTCGAAAACGAGCATACCTCCAGAAGGGAACCTTCCTTCTTGTTCTTCAGGGGTGGCCAGGTAGTAGGGCAGTTTCCGCTTCCAATGGTGATTAAACATCATAAATTCATCAATAAAGTATTATTTATTAATTAATTTAGATTAATTTTAATAATTATTAATCAATTTATATATAAATTTTTGAAAAAAATTATATTTTTATTAATTAAAAAATAATTAAAAAAATAATAAAATTAAAAAAATAAAATTTTCATTATCAATAGAAAGAGCTCATTTTATGATCACAATAAATAAATTTAAAGTAAAACGGAGTTAAAATGGAAAAAGATAGAATTTTGAAAGATATAAAATAAATAAAAATTAAAATTAAAAAAAAAGAAAATTGGCTCAGTCGGCTCTGTAGCCGAGCCACAAGCCAAGCCAGCCATCAAGCCGACTCAGCCATTGAAGCCATCAGCCGGTCCACGATCTAGGCGTTGACCGCCGCTCAGCAATATTTCCGGCGAATCAGAGATTGGCCACGTGATGGACCTAGACCCTTAAGGGGTCGTACAGAAAATTATCGCGGATCACAAGGGTAATTTAGTCTTTTTCGTTCCGACAACAGCGGCACTGATTTGGTCTGCGGTGTGGGTGCGGCGATCCACGCGGCAATGGAATAGTTAGTGTGCAGATCGTGACGGATGTGGTTGTTTGCGGGTTAGGATCGAACGGCTGTGGTTGCTTCCGAATTTATCAGATACAAACATCACGCGGATCACCATCGGGATGGCAACGCGTCGAATCCAGTGATGATCCGACGCGTCAAGAAAGCTCCCGACGGTGATCAAAACTCTCAGGCACGTGATTTGCAACCAGATTTCCTCCCATTCAAGCGTGAATCCAATGGCAGAAAATAATCCGATCTGATCTGGGCTATTGCATCCGATTTTGATGTGTGGTGTGTGGACCGTTTGGATTCCTGTGAATGGCGAGATTTATCAGATTTATCAGAGATATATCAGAGCTATTTATTAAATTTTATCCAAATTCTACTTTATGGATTACAAAGCTATTATCCATATTGCCTTGTTAGAAAAAAATATCAAGCCCTCCTACCTATAAAAAGGAACCCTAGGCCATCAAAAATCAAACATCTCCGATCAAGGTGAAGCTTTTGGTATAGGCGAAGCAGTATGGTGTGAGAAGGCTGCTTCGAAGAGCAGAGCGAGAAGGAAAAGAGCCGAGCTTCTACACCATCTTTTCTGCCAATGCCGATCCAAGATAGAGATCAGCTATTTTATGTTTTTATTATTCTATGTATTTAATTCGTAAATTTAATTAATAAAAGTTTTATTTTTTTGCATTTAATTTCTTGCTTTTGGTATTTGTGATGGGATTGAATTGTGTGGTGCACTTTAAATTATGCTTTGCAAGTAGATGCTTAAGATCTTAACTAATAATTCTTAGTACCAAGTGTAAATTCCTGCATCTTTTAATTTTTATTTTAATATTTCCGACTTCAATCCTAATCCAAAAACTCAAATTCTTCTTCTCTTTTCCAAAAATCAAAGATTTCAATCTAAAAAACTAACCTCCCTGTGATTCGACCCGGACTCACTACTATCTACCAATTTAATGATTTTAAGAAGTCGGGAATTAAAACTTGATAAACCACGGGTCTTAACGACTGCACCGCGTTCCTATCAAGTTGGGGTGCCGTTGCCGGGAAGGAATAGATGCTATTTTTTCTTTTGATCTTTGATTTTTTTGCTTAAATTTAATTAGTGAGTGTTTGAGAGAGTGTGGGCGTTACTAATTTTTTTATTTATTTTGCTAGAAAAAAAGGAGAAAAACGAAGAAAGATCTAATTTGGTAAGATCAATCGAACCCTAGTCCTCTTTTGCGTGTGTTAGTGAGTGGATTTGGAGTTTATTTTTAAATTAATTTAAAAAAATATCCATTTAACCTAATTAAAAGCCGCATGATAGGATTTAGATACGCGTAACTGGTTAGAGCATGCATCATTGAGTGTGAGTGCTTGTTTATTTTATTTTTTTTGGGTGATTGCTGAGCAAGGTAAGCGCTTCGAGAGATGGCGAGAGTATGGACATGCATCAAGTGTGTAGAATTGCATAGAACCCTTTGATTGAATTTTTTTTTCTTTTTTGCATGTATCATTATTTAAATTCAAATGAAGGGCACAATCCAATTAAACAAGACAAGTGCGGGATTTGATCACCCTTCCTTAGCCCACAAACAACCAACCAGCATCCGCACATTAACCTAAGCCTTTAATTTTAAAAATCCAATTAGACATTCAACCCTAGGAAACTCAGCTCAATAAGGTTAAGAAATCCAAAGAGTTGAACCGGGTAGATAAGTCAATTTGACTGTGTCTAGGAAAGTGGTCAGGACGGATTGGGCCCGAAGGAAGTGTGCGTGAGATGGGTTCCATTCGCTTACCTGGCCAAGAACAATTGTTCGTGAGAGGCAGCAACGGGGACCCCACGAGCCGGTTACACTTACCTGGCTTAGTGATTGGGCTAATCGCTACACTTTTGGAGGGGCTTGAAGGTGACCTTGGCAGTTAGGAGCTGTCTAGATTTAGATAAACCCTTTGTCAGGATTGATTTGACCAACTGGATTGCTAAACCAACATCTAAACCTAAATTAACTAATTCTTCTCTTTCTTTCTTAGTGTCGTAGAGCGTGCGCTGGTGAGGATCTTTCTTTAGAACTCTTCTCCGTACTTCCTTCTAAAAATAAAATTAAAATTAAAATAAAATAAAAATTAAATTAAATAACTAAAAAAATATTAAAAATAATTAATTAAATTAAATTAAATTAAATTAAAATTAACGAAATTAAAATAATTTAAAAAATTTAATTTACAAAATATAATTAAAATAATAATAAAAAAAATTAATTAAATAAAAAAATTTCTAAATTTTTTTTGTGGTTGAACCATACTTAGGGTTACACCATGCATGTAAAGTCTTTTTCTGGATAGTGACTTAAGTGAGAGTGGTGATTCAATTAAAACATAATTAAGAGTGCGAAGATGCTGAGATATAAATCTAATAGTCCAAAAATTAGATAAAGTGGACCTTCTTGATAGAAAATTAGAATCAAACCTAATCGGCGTAGGGTCAACAATCTCATTATCAGGAGAGTTATTTCAATCTGTGCTAGGCCCAAGCGCGATGCGCATATAGTGAATGTCTATGAGCTGCGAGGTAGTTTCCATTGATTTTACCAAGAACAAGTTCAAGCTATCAAGGATACTCAAATGATTAATGACTATTTTTTAAATTCATTATTAATTCAGATTGAGTAACTTTAATGTGTTGTGCGTGGACACCCAACAGACTCAGGGCTCAGACCCAAAATCTCACTTGAGCAAATAGTCAAAATTATGCCTATAATAATGGTAGGCCTAGTCAGTTTATTCAGCCATCATATTATAACAGCCTTCATACCGCGAGCGTGCCTAACAGACCAATCTAGCTGATGATAGATTTAACCAACTCAACAATTAATTCTAACTCAACAAACAATCTATCGCCAGATAGAAGCGTGCGAAAGTGAGGATAATTAGGATCTAACGGGATGAGGAGAGAATTAGATCAACTACCGAAATCTTACAATTTTAAATAACACACTTAATGACGACCAACCATTGGATGTAGAGAGTATCAATCTAGGATATTTCATTCTAAGAATCTTCAATTTGGAACCAAAGTATTTTCTGAACTTAAAAGCTATAGGATTCTTATGGACCCAATACCAAGACCAGGATGAGAGAGGCTATACTGATGTAGCCAAAATAAAAATGTGTAGAAATTTGAGTAGTGAGATAACACAAAGAAGAACCCAAGCCAGGAATTATACTGATGCTTAAGTTCCGTTTAAATGAGATAGAATAAGGGAAAATTGAGATAGATATTTACCGAGACTTATAAACCTAATGTCTATTTCCCTCAACCCTAGAAGCTGGGTTCTCTTAGTAAAAATCAAAAAGGCATGTAATGAGAATCGTCAATTGGACTATGTAAGCAGGATCACATTAATTTACGCGGTGCGCGAGAGAGTAAAATGCCTGTGTAGTCGAGCGCGATGTGCGCGAGAGGGCGCCATTGAATCAAACTTAACTCCTAAAACCCATTCTATGAGCATTTTAGAAAAACAAATAGGAGAAATTCTAATAAATATGGCGTTTTAGAATGGAATTCATAAATTGAGTAGTTGCGCGTGAGAGAGTGTGAACAAAAATTATATGAAATTAAAAATCAACTTTCTGAAATTGGCATTTCTCAAAACCATTGGATTGTCAATCCAATATTCACACAGGTAGTGAGCTACATTGTGTCTGGCTGAAGACGGTACTAGCACTTGTTGAGGAGAGAAACCCAATGAGGGTTGAGTTTATCTAATGTATGTTTTTAGTTTATTTTTAGGATAATTTGAATAAAGTTGGAGGAAGAGCTCAAATTGTTAAAGAATGTGCTGACCAAAAAAATCAAAATAAAGTGAAATGAGAGATGAGAAAAGATGAGTGAGCTGAGTTAGGTGTATTCTTCCATTTTTTATTAATCTTTATTTTTTCTCTTTCGTGCGCGTGTGAGCAATGTCGATTAAGTTAGGGAGAGAAAAATAAAAATTTTAAATTTTAAGCCTCGAAAAAAGTTAGTATTTAGTATTTAGATACTGATTATGCACAGATCAGAGAATCTGTGAGATATTGAGGAATCATATTAAGAAAATTCAATAAAGAGGTGAGTTAAGTCCAGAACATAAAATTTTTTTTCTTGGAAGCATGGGTAATTATTTCTACTGCATCAAAGAAAAAAGTTATTTTTTATAGCTTGTGTAAGGTAACTATATTTGCTCATAAAAATTTATTTTATAAAATAGTTTCCAAGTACTCTCACTAAGTAACCGGCCTCTTGCCTAAGCAAGCATTTGAGTTTCGGTCATCAAAAGTTTGGAAGGAAAAGAAGCTCGTTTAATCTAGTCTTAACTCGTAGCCTATGATTCGAGGCTAGTAACCCGAAGGGATCTATACCTAGTGCCCTAAAGCCAACTGTTGGAGTCATTATGGCCCAAGACTCGCTACATGGATCAAATAGAAACTTTAAGAGTTTAAGACACTCAATAGTGGTACAACATTAAAAAAGAGGGAAAAAAAAAAAAAAAAAAAAAAGAAACATTGGTTTCCCACGAGTAACGGTTCGTTGCCTAATTAAGCTATGATATTTGCATCTCTCG